>CM019754.1:43763754-43972315 GCA_009761765.1 Phenacoccus solenopsis | reverse complement strand
ATGGAGCTTTTCTAATAAGTAAGCTGCTAATGCACCACCAGTAAGGCCGACGTTATACGATAGAGTCATGATGTTACCAGCTAGTTCTCGATGTTCTTCGCTGACACGTCTGGGTGCTTGAATCATCGGAACGCTGCCAACTATTCCGTTTGTTATACCGAGTAATCCGGCGAAAAACATGGGATAACCTTCGCCAGACATGAGCGGTTTACCTCTCGGGGCGGCGCATAAAATCAGAAATGGGATCAGCATTATTCTCCAGCAAGCGAAGATGAACAGTTGACTGCGAAGCCATTCGTACTGAATGGATGCTAGCATCTAAAAATAAGAATATCCATAGATGTAATATATTATACGGAATGTTTCATCTTAGTATGAGCCCCTTCATGTAATGTATAGGGCTACTCATGTGACATTGGTGAAAGTGGACAGCTTTGAGTGGAGTGGAAAAAATTCCCAAACAATAGTGTAGAACATAGATAATTATACTAATTTGCAATGGGAGGGAGGGCGAATCAAAGGATGAATCTAGTTAGCCTCCCAATCTTAATTTTACCTCAGATCTTGAATTACCTTCCAGATCTTTATTTCACCCCCCCCCCTCCTGTGCACCCGTATTGCTATCACGAATAAAAATTTCAAGAAACACATTTTTACTAATAATATATTAAAGTTAGCACTCTGAAAAATAAATTTTAAATCACTATACGAGCGCTGCGATACACTGGAAGCGAGTCTTAACTCTATGGTAACTGGTCCATGTTCTAATCGGTCATACATCACGTGTGTAATACCAATCAGCAAGTTGGAAGGTGGTAAATTATCTCGACTTGCTCGTAAAATAAAAACACGAATCAGCTGATGATTCAAATCACAAACGAATTTCAGTCGTTCATTGGAAACCAGGGTCGGGCATGATCCGAATAAACGTGATCCGTTCAATGATTTGAATCCATTTCGAATTAATGATTCGTGATCCGTGATCCGAATCATTAAATTGAATTGATCTGTGATCCGTGATCCGAATACTTTTTTGTTATTATCCGAATCGCGAATCAGCGAATCCTGTATTCAAAATTTCAAATCCAGAAGCCAAAAAAAAGAAACAAACAAAGCATTCAAAGCAACAAGTTACAACTAGGGTACTAAGGGATGGGGGTAAAATGGGTCGCCGCCATATTTGTTCAGTTGTTTACATTTTTTTCTCTTTCAGCGGCTATATCACAGGAAAGAGAGTTCATCGCATTGTTCATGATTCAATTTTTATAATACATTAATCAAAAGTATCAAAAACACAACAATAAATAAACTTTCAAGATAAAAGTTCACAAATCCACTTTTCAGCTCAACTTGATAAGAGAAAAAAATGTAAACAACTGAACAAATATGGCAGCGACCCATTTTACCCCCATCTTTTAGTATCCTAGTTACAACTAATAAGTTATATATTTCAAATTCATAATTTTACACCACAAAATTATTTGAAAAAAAAAAAAAATTTAATCCGTGATTCGAATCACATTTTTAAATATGATCCGTGATTCGTGATTCGGATCCCAAATTAAGTTTGATTCGTGATCCGTGATTCGGATCGTTTTTTTTTTTTGATTCTGCTCGACCCTGTTGGAAACTGAACCGTTGACTATATACTAGATGGACTGAGCTAGCAACGAGCAAATGCCAATCCAAAAACGGTGATACATTACCCAGATTTTCTCAGAACACTCGTGACTAAATTCTAAATGCGCATGCGCAAATTTATTTCGCGCCACTAGTGCGGCAAGGGGACATCGATAGTACTGCTTAAAACCAGAATAACATGAAAGTAATAAAGGACTACGGGCATGCGCAAGATATAAAGTTGCAACGAGTGTTCCGACTCTGATGCATGTAATGTTTCACCGCAGTTTTCCTATACGTAACTCAGTCCCTCTAGTATATAGTCAAAGAACTGAACAATATTATTTAGGAAGGTAGAAATGAAACTACCTACATATTATCACATTTTAGCCTTATGATTGGTCATTACGCGCGTAACATAATTATGACCAATCAGAACCCATACCAGTTACTATAACTACTCTATGGGTTGTTTTGAATTCTCCGCGAGATATGACTAAACTGATTATTGGTTGTTATTTCAATCACCAATCAGAGATGTTTCTCGTAGATCGCCGCGAACCTAGCGATAATTTTTGAGCTAATTACATTGCTCTTATGGGAGTATAGTAACTTGGTAACCTATATAATTTTGATCCATATTTAAAAAAAATAATTTTCTCTCTCCAGAGTAGGCAAACCATCCTACATAAGTGCCACATAAGTAGCCTTAAATCTTCCATGAAGGAGTCTCATATGGGCGTGAAATACTCTGTATAAATCTACAAAACAGGATGTATTTATAATGAAATTACATACTTTGCCTATCAGATCTGTACCATTAAACAGAGTCATTAACAACACTGGGAACCAATGGTCTTCAGGACAGCGTTTAATTTCAGATATTATTCCAGGGTATAAACTTAGAGTTACAAAATACGCAGCACAAATTGATACCATGTATTGCCAAATATTTTTTGCTACTACCCATCTGGTAGCCATTCCCCCTGAAACGTGATGAGAGATATATAGATTTATTTATTATAATTTTATTTATTTATTAGATAATATGTATTCACTTTTAATAGCATTCCACGCGCGAGATGTATTGGTTACTTTGAAAGTGCCTGTTGAACCGCTTCTTTGTAATTTCACTACCACATCTTCAACTTTATACGAAGGGCCTGTTGTGTTGTCATTTGGTTCGTACACCGGATTAGCGAAACTCAGCGCTGTACTGGCGTTACCATTTGTATCCAAAGAATTCTGACTTCTCAATTTCAAAACGCCATATTGCATACGTGAAGTCGGATCATTTTGATCTAACGCTTCGATCTGCGAAACATATTTATCGTTTTGAATACAAATTCTGACCAACAAGCGTTCAAATTGAGAATTCAGTAATTACCAAGCCAGCATCTTCTGTTGGCTCTAGGACTATTTTCTTCGATTCGCGACAAAGAGTTAAATAAAATTGAATAAAATCGCTCCTCTCCACAATCTGATGTAAAATAAAACAAACAGCTACGCCAACCGAGCTAATCCCGAAAAATAACAGCGTATTGAATTGCTGATCGCTGAGAAGAAATTTCGTCAAAATTCTATTCACTGATACTAGAAATCCAGCCGCACCTGAATAAAACAAATTATAGCAGAAAAGTTTAATTCTTCTAAAGATTTTTGCGACTACGAGTATGCTGCAAATTGCAATACTTACTCTCTCCTGCCATGACAGCTTGAGTATATCGACTGGGTAACATGCTGGTATAACCGTAAAAACTGGATTGTTGTACTGATGAAAAATTCAACATAATGGGTCACATAAATAGAAATTAAATAAATTACGATTATTTGAATATAATTTCGTTTACATACTGGTGCATCCTAGTGCTACGGTAGCTACAGCTATCAAATTTATAAAATAGGATATGTCGCTTCCAAACACTTCCCACCAAACTTCGCAGGTTGCAACGAAAACCAATGTAACGAATGATATCAAATAACCTAAAATTTTACATTTAAAATTACAAACATATTTTGTATTATTTGAATTCGCCATTTCTACATTTACCGAAAGTAATTCGTGTGTTTAAAGGTAAAGCTTCGACTAGAACATTATTGGCTAAAACTGCAAAAAAGGACACGACTATGTACACCAATGACATGTCAAATATAATCGTCGAATCCGGATATCTGGATTGAAAATAGTCCACGGCGATGATGAAACTATGAAGTAAAGAAAATTTCGTCCAATTAAAAAAATATTAAAGTACGTTCATCTGTAACGCTTTGGTATGTCTTTCAATCATTAAATGATTAGGTACCTAATACCTATTCACGTAGTCAAGTAGACTTAAACCAATAAAACCGATTTCCTCAACCAAAATTAATTAAAAATTATTGCATCTGCATCAAAAATAAAAACCCAAGCGGATACATATGTTGCATTTTTGCTTCATAGGAATTAAAATGTGATTATTTTTAATGAGCCATATCTATACCTGTTGTAAGGCAATAAAAATCCAATCCCAGCCAACACCAAAGATAAATAAATGCCATTGTATTTATCCACAGGTGGGGAAATATGATTAAATCCTTTAGTAAATCGAAAATCATTAGCAGTCCTAGATTTGCCCAGTTGTATGTATCCATGGCTAAGACGTTCTTCCATGATTCGTCGAATTCAAACAAACATATAAGTTAATCAACTACACGGAATTATTCAAAATTAGAGTCATTTTTAACACACAACGTGATGGATATTTCATTTTTTGCACAACAGATTTTTCAAAAAATATAAATAAACAAACTAAGAACTCACGAGCTTGTATTCTCGGTCGTTAAAGTGAGAAAGCTCGATTTAAAGCAAGGGAATTTAACGCGCAAGTTGCAAAGAATTGATTTATGCGCATAACATGCACCAAAATAGCATGCAAATTGTCAATTCATTCATTCTTTCTTTCTCACTCAATACAGATGTTTTTCGGCAAACTCGTAAATTTTATTATTACACAAGGAGTGATAAAAAAACTAAACTGAAAATTATTTTGAATTTTTTGAAATTTAATTTTTTTTGAAATTCGAAGGAGAACAATGTTAATTTTATCCACATTTATTCCGTAAAATCGACTTTAAAGAAGCATATTAAAATGTAATTCAGAGGTTTTTCAGAGCACATAACCTTATTTCTGAAGGAGCAATGATTCATTTGACAAAGATGAGAAATAAGTAATTGAGCAGTCGAATGAATAAACACGTTGGTAAACTGATAATCCAGTGGTAACTTCATACATAAATACAAACACCAAAATAAATTCTTAGCAACTAGCAGTAATGATTCTGAAAAAACTGACGTGGTTTCGTTTCGTATTTACTATTTTCTCACGTAGGTTAGCCGGTAGGCAACTTATTCGACAATACGTGTTTTAAATTTTCAAATAGGCAACTTATTAGACATCAATAGAAAAAATGTTTCATAGTGCCGAATAAATTGCTTACATTCGATGTGAAGGCATAGGACGACAGTTTACGTGTTTATTTCGCAAAAAAGAAGAAATGGCCCAAAAATATCATTAGATTTGAAATGAGTTACCTCAGTTTGTACATTTTGCAAGTCAATCACGCCGATATTAATAATTAAAATCAATTATAATTTTATTTCGTGCTCCCTTTCCTTTTGAATGAATGATAGGCAAATATTCGTACAAATGAGTATGTTGGAGTGTATTTTTGGGGGAGGGGGAGGGAGACTTCATGTATTTAGCCGGGTAAAAATGTAAACAAACTTTTGATAAAATCACTATAGCGTCACGATAAAAAAAATGCTACCTTTTATCATCTTTGAAGTTTTCAAAATTGAATGGTACAAGTTGAATTGTTTCAATTTTTTCAAATTTAAATGATTTGCGTCTTTTTTTCCGTTACCAATGTCGTCTGATACAAAGCAAGCCCTTCGAAAATTAGATTTCCCTTATTGCGTTAAAGAGGCCTTATTACGCATAGGTAAGAAGATTAAGAAATAAAATCTTAAATTCTTCTCTGAAATTCATAATATGTTTACCATATCGTTTTAAATTGATTAGAGCAACTATGCACTTCAAATGTGGTACCAAATGTTGGAAGAATTCAAAGCAGCAATCTAGCTATGGAGTTGATAACCGAATTTGTGTTTTGTGAAATGGATAGAAGAGGCGAAAAAAAGAAAGTATGTAAAATATCTCTGAACAACTTCCAATTATCATTCGTATTAATCGCTTATATATTTTGTGTAGAAACTTAATCACATTCAAGAAATGCAACTGGTCGAAGTATTGAGTGATTATTTTGCTTATAATCATAACACCAGTATGGGAGGCGATGCTGCTCGAAACACCGTCTTCATGTCCTTATTTCCTCATACTTGCGTTGAACGGCGTCAATTATTAGTGAAACTTGTTTCTATCGCCGTTTGCACTAATAATATTCCTTTATTATCTGCCACAGGTATTCTCTTTAAATTACACAATGATTTCAAACGGATATCATCTAATGAATGAAATTGTTTTCTAGGGGTTCTAATGCAACAAATTGGTTGTACTTCGAAATTCAGCGTAGAACTGGCGAGAGGATTGATTAACGATTATTTTATATTGTTACCCGATGCTAGCCATAAATTGAAAGATTTACCTAGTAAAGCTCCCCTCTTCACAGCTAATTTCTTGACCGCTTTAGCGGATATATATTTTGATATTGGTGAGGAATTGTGTCACTTTATTTGTATTATTATTATTTTCATACTAATATGGTAAACGGTTTCGCTGAAATATTTTTTGTATTGTATCGCAGATCCGGAGAATAATATCGATAGTAGGCCTTCCCTTCCATCTCTTGCTTTGCTTAGTATTATCACCGAATGGGTGTGCAATAATACTGCGTTATGTTACGCCGCTTTGACGAGTAATTTATTATTATCTCTTCCAATGGGAGGAATACCAATGCCGGCAGTCACACCATTCGTGGGACTTTTTAAGTGATTAGACAAATGTGAATTTTTTTCAATATCTTGAATTTCGATATTTAATAGCTTTTCTTTTGTCAAGGTGGTGTGTATTAGCTCCGTTGTACATTGAGGAACCAGATCTATTATATTCCAAATTACATTTAGCCATGCTGGAAGGTTTACTTGAAGCTGAAGTGTTTTGTCCCTCTCCTACTCAAAGAAATGTCATTTCTGCGCAACATGTTACAACTTTGGTGAAAATTTGTAATAATAAAATAGAAAGAATTTTACAAAAGTACGTCCTTTTGTTAGTGGTTTTGAACTAGACAGGCAACAATTTAATGCTAATTCATTTATCAACTCTAGTAGTACGAATCCTTCATCTAAAAATCAACAAAATAGCGTTCAGTTGTGTTTGGAAAGACTCGCTCAATTTGTTCAAATTGCTTTGCACACGAATTCCATTTATGGTAGTAAACGTAAGTATAAATAATGGTTTATTTGTATTACTTATTTTTTAAATGAATTTTAATTTTTCCCGTTATTCCATTTACAGAAGACCTGATATTAAGACTGAAGACACTACCTAGAAATCGACTTTTAAAAATAACTTTATCCAGACATAAGGAAATTATTTGACCATCTGATTTGAAATCATGTTGTACAATTCAGTAATGTAGCCGTATCGGTAATTTGTATTAGAGTCATGGTGATTTTTTACCATTTACAATAAAATAAAAATTTGTATACATATAATGAAAAGTGTTTCATCGTTATTGAATAAAATAATGATAATATAAAAATTAAACCAACTAACGAAATCATTTCAGAAAATAAGATGTAGCTGTATATTTGAAAAAAAATACACTTAAAAATCTTAATACAATATTTAAAAATCATGCGCGCCCCAATGGATCTGAAACGAAAATTCAGTAAAATTAGTATCTGACGATAGTCGATACAAAGTAAGAAATCAAAGCAGTGACTTACATTTTGAGGTCTCCCTTTGATTTTTCTTTCAATCAACGCTTGTAATGCTTCTGATCGAACAGAAAGCGAATCCATTTTCTCAATGAGTTGCTGATACGGTGATGCTGGCTGAGTACCCATAACAACGTGACCTAATTTCGAATCTATTTTGGCATCCAAACGAGCATTACGAATCAGGTTTACAATCCAACATTCAGCTTCATCCGATTTCATGTTTAATTTTTCAGCTAACATACTGAAATTCACGAGTATAAATTATTTCTGAGCAAAATTCGACAAATATGAGTAAAATTAATCGCTCACTTGATACTGATACATTGGTGTATACGACAAAATGTTTCGAAAATCATCAAACGAGCGTTTTCGATGAATTCATCCAGACAAGCTATCAAGAAGAAATCATTGAATATGACGATCTGACACTCAGTTAATTTTTGTCGAGCTCCTTCGAAGTCGAAGTTGACGTATAAATGTTCAATAAATTCGGTGATTGGGTCTCTGTATGTGTAGGATTCCTTCAAGTATCCAACATAGAGACATATTAATGATGGAATTTAAAATGAGAATGGTCATTTTAGTTGGAAATACTTTACCTGTTGTATAACTTTAACCAAATCCTTCAAAGCATTTCGTCGACCCCTGTTGATGATAACAGCTGTAGCCAAATACCGTAGAATATGTGGGCACATGGTTTGAATAGCGTTCAAGTAACTAAATTCATAAAAATGGTGAATATTTTCAAATGTAAGTCATTACAGTATGAGACTAAAAAGTAAAACTTACTTGGGTCGATACAAGAACATATCAATGATTAAATCTTTTCCTTTAGCGTGATTAAAGAATACAAATAAACTCCAATGAATTAACCACGTTCGTTGTTGCAATAACTGCAGAGAGTTGGCGAATGCATTACTATCGATGTACTCTCGCAGTTTGTTAATATCTTCAAGAGCGGTTTCCCAATTTTGAATTAAAATCTCGGATGCTAATTTCCCCCACAGCACATTCAAGTAATTCTGAAAGTCGACAATAAATCTGATTAATTTTCAAACTTTACCTTTACAAAAGACATAATGGAAAATCATTACTCACTTTATCACTAGGTGACATGACCAACAAATAGAAATACAAATAACTGGTAGTTTGAGAATAATTACCACATTCGTATCGATATTTCGCAAGTTTATACATACTTTCCATTTTTTCTACTTTGAACTAAAATTAATACGGTAAAATTACTAATAAAATATGCTCAAGGTATACGAAGTATAAGCTAATTTTATTCTCACGTTGAATTCTTTAGTTATGTAATTCGATAATGCTTTAGGATCTCTCATTGTTTCAAAGGTTTTCATTACTTCTTCATCGCTCAACAATTTTAATATACTGGCAACTTGTTCTTGAAATTCGGTCAGTTGTGACACAACTTTGGAACGTTTTTGTTTCAATTCCTGCAATAAAAGTGTTTTAAATGTGTTTCTAAACATTTAAAGAATACATGAAACCATCATACCTCGGGTATTTCTTGATCAGGATATAACTGTCTTCGAATGTCGATAGCGTAATCAACCATATTAGTTTTGTTTAAAATATCCAATTTGACGCGTAACAATTCATTTTCATCATAGATCTGCACAGGAGAAATTTTGTAGTGTACGAACATACGAGGAATTTATAAATAATGAGTGAATGTAGAAACTTACTTCCTTCGCTGATAAGAATTCTAGTAAAGGAAAGACCAAATGCCGGTCTAAATATTGCCCCATAACACGAGTTAAATCAAAGCTAGCCATTTCTATGGTTTATTAGAAAACGCTTCACAAGACGCACTGAACTGAAATTAAGGTATTAAACTATCGAATTTAAATTATAAAGTTTTCACCAAACAGTCATAATTCCAGCAAATTTATATCATCTATTCGCACAATTAGGGCGAATTAGTTCAAATTGTTGGACAAATATGCAAAATCCGAAAAAAATTACAAATGTGTTGTTGAATTTGGCTTTCTATCGAAAATTCGAAACTTTACATGCAGCACATAGTGCCTACGTGATTTTGTGATGTATGGTAATTAAGCATAGAAAAAAACAAAATCAAAAATATAATACAAAATTTAATTATAAATTTATAATCTAATTATTTTTAAATTCTAAATAAGTTGAAGAACTGAAGATTGAAATTAAAAATAAAAAGTTGAAAACTGAGTATCTTCATTTGTAATCATTTTTGAATCGTCATTTGATATAAATATAAACTTATTCATTTAATCGAAAGGTGTCATTCACCTTATTATTCAGTTATCAAAATTGAATCGAAGTGAAAGTTTACTGTGAGGTTATTCCCAACATTTTGAGTGACCTTCCATTGGAAATAGTGAAAATATTCTCCATTGTCCCATCTGCCATCTCCGGTTGGGGATTCGATGAACATTGGGACGGCCTTTCAATCTAAAAAGTAAAAACATTTTAAAATACATTGACTGATATTTCCGCAAACATAAAAATTGTATCAGAAAAGAACCTTATGAATGAAGGCAAAATTTTAGTAATATGAAAAGCTTTTCGTTTCATTTTTATTTTTACCTCCAGTAATATTAGATCTTCACTTCTGAGCCGCCAAAAGGGACGTCGGCCTCGCAATTTGCCTCCATTTCGGCGCTCCCTCGTTCTAGATTTCCACTTTCGTTATTTGATTCAAGTTACCCACGAATTTGGTGGTGAAATCAAAAAACCTGAGAAGATGGCAAGCACTAATTCTTTTAAAATCTAAAAAATACCTTACGTAATATCATTCGAAAAAGTTACTTATTTATTAATTTTTTGAAAAATAATTTTATAATGAAGCGTATTTTCTCATGCGCTGTGATATTTTCATCATCTTCATCACCTACAATAGCTTTTATTTCTAAATTTTCTGCTTCTTCAGTAGTATTATGCACGTGATATCACTCTGCATTTTAAAATGAAAATATAATTTATTATTTTCGTAATTTTACAAAAAATCTTCAAAATTCTGTTCTGATGTAGGTACATACCTACAATATATACAGATGAACGCCTTCTCTCAGAATGACAATGAAGTTACATCATCTAATTCTATTCTCGATCACATTACAAGAGTATTTCGTCATTTGTCCAATCTTCCAATTTATTAAAACTTGGCACAGTTTTGAATAATTTTGGATTTGTGGTCAAGTAATTTGAATGAATTATTTAGTTTTGACCATATATTCTGTATTCCCTTGTTTCCCTTATTGTTGAATTGTGCGAGTACCTATAGATATATAGCAAGATGTTGTGCCTATCTAAAGCGTGTAAATTTCATTTCTAAATCTGCCATCTGAAATTTATCAACTTTGGATGACATTCAATCTAATTTAGTCAACAAATCAGCAATAAATTTTCGCAATCACCCATACATAGGTAATAGGTATGCTTTATAAGCTTGCTACCTATGAGTAGCATAGGTACTGTTGAAGCAACTTCTAACTTCATTACATCATTGTTAAATAATGATAATGGACTAAAGAGTGAAACCATTGGTCGAGTGGTGTGAAATTGAATGATCCTAAAACTGGGTAGTATTCATTATTACTTTCATTGCAGGAGTAAGAAATTGTAAATTCATTAAAATACCTAAATGAAAAATTTAATTTTCAATAACCAAAATAAAAACTGATAGTTTGAAACCCGTACTACTATTTTTATTGCTTTACGCAATAAAGAGCACAACTTACATCAGCATCCGTAGTTTATATGTAATTACGTTAACCCAACTTCATTTGAAATTTTCATCATGATCAGTAGTTCTGCATCTATCCTTAATTTCTATTTCTATCAGAGCCATATCGTGGAAGGTCTTTGACTCAAGTTTCAACTTCAACATATTCTTTGTTTATGAAGTCTTATTCCGAAAATAGGTACCTATCAGTATTATCATCTTCATGCCTTCATCATGCTCTCAAGTAGGGCTTATAATAGCCGCAGATTCACTACGGATGAATTCTCCGGAAGAATTTATGCTATATGTTATAACAGAGTAGTTCATATTTCATAATAACCGCGGAAATGACCTGTTGTTTTAGTATCCTTAGTGAATCTACGGCCATTATAAACTCGCCTTCACAAATATAAATTTAAAATTCTCTACTGGGGGTATTTGACGGTATTACATATATTTGTAAAGGTACTCATCGTAGTTATTATTATGTATTGCATCATTCTTTCGGACGTACCGTCATAAAAAAAAAAATAAAGCAATGGAGGAAAATGAAAAATAAGGAAGTAACGAAATCAGGAACTGAAAAAATTATTTTATTGGTTAAAAATTTGAAAATATTGAGTATCCAGTCCTATGAAATTACAATACCGTTATTTTACACAATTCAATTTTTGAATATCAGCCAATCGTTATGAAAAGTTCATCTTTAGTATGCATTCTTCAACCAATAACATACAATTTTCAAAGTGACGGTTGTGCACCGTATCCAATGAAATCACTCAAGTTTCACGAACTAAATATTTCATAGAGTTTATCAACGAATCAAATAAGTGTTTAAAGACGCCACAAGCCACACGCCAACTAAACTTCGAGTTCGAACTTCGAAGCCGCATCGTTGATCGTTACAGTTTAGTTAGTAATTGTAATTTCAATTCATTTTGATCGTTTTATTTCAATTACTGACTGTGCTAAATTGAATTATTATTGTATTAAAATGGCGAAGAAACGTGCCACGAAAAGAAAAGCTGTGGTAAGTTGATTAAAACAGTTATATGCAATACTAGAGTGATAAATGCACCATTTTTATTTATTATTTTCGGTGTCGTTGAACTTGCATTGCTCTCCACAAAATACTTGTTCGATTATTAAATTCAATATGATTTCGACTTCTTTTCGCATCATTGAGCGAATGATTAGATAGTTCCAATACTATTTCAGTTTACATGAATTATATTGACTCATTGTTTTGTAATGACTTTTTGAAATTAAAAAAACATTATTTCGATTTAAACGTAATAATGTGCGTAACTATGATAATCTGTGATTTTTTGCTTGAAACAACTTAGAATTTAAACAGTTTTATATAGCCTAACTCAAGTTCGTATTCTTTTTAGGGTTCTTTCGCCGAAAATGATGAGAATCGTGTAGAAGTGAGTGAACTTTCAGTATTATGTTATCATATAATCATACAAATTGCCTCGTTTATTTCGTCGAAAGGTTGTTTATGGTTAGTAATTTGTAATTTCTTTCTTTTCCTTTGCAGAACAATAACATTGAAAATGGTTTAGAAAGTGGTTCTAAAACGGTTAGTATTCTGAAGTGTTTAGCTAAAACATTTTGTTATTCAACTTATCTTAATTAATTAATTTTTCAATGATCAAAGGCTAAAAAAAAGAAGAGCGTTGCTACTCCGAGATCTTCCACCAGAAATGGAACTCCCTCTACGGTAATTTTGTATCCTGCGAACACTAATTGTAAAAAGAGTGTTTTTACTCATCACGTTTTACCTATTCTTTGCAGACAAAACCTAAACCATCTAAGAATAAATCCGAAAGTGAAGAAGACGAAGACCAAGAATATGAGGTTGATAATTTATGTTACAGTTCGATATCATTCAAATATAAATCTTACAAAAAGTATTTGTTCAGGTTGAGAAGATTTTGGACGTTAAGTACAAGAAGAATAACAAACGAGAATTTCTGATTAGATGGAAAAATTATTCGAAAGATTACGATACATGGGAGGCAGAGGATAACTTGGCATGTGATGAACTAATAGCGAAATTTATTGAAGAACAAGAAAAGGTAGAGATATTTGGATTTCATGTCTTCTAGTATCATGATTAGAAATTTGAACAGTTTATTTTAAGTCAATTCATTCCGTTGTACAGAATAAGAAGAAATCGTCAAAATCCGAATCGGAAGATGAAGATAAAGATGAAGAGTACGAGGTAAATGATAGATTATGAAATGAATGTTTACTTGTTATGAAAAAATTACTAAGAATATTTGATTAGGTGGAGAAAATTCTAGACATAAGACAGAAGAAAAATAAACGAGAGTTTCTTATAAGATGGAAAAATTATTCGGAAGAGCATGACACTTGGGAAGCAGAGGAGAATCTAGCATGTGATGAGCTCATAGCGGCATTTCTCAAAAATCACGAACAGGTATGATAAGTTGCATTAATTTTCCTCAACATTAACTTCAAGTACGATGTTTCATTCAATTTTCATTTTCTCAGGGCAAGAGTAAACTATCGAAATCTAAATCCGAAGATGATGAAGAAAAAGATTATGAAGTGGGTGTTATTATAGTAGAATGAAATATAACTGTAACTGTTGCAACATTCTAAAGAAGTATATTTTCAGGTGGAAAAAATTTTGGACGTTAATTACAAGAAAAATAACAAACGCGAATTTTTGATCAGATGGAAAAATTATTCGTCGAAACATGATACTTGGGAACCAGAAGAAAATTTGGATTGTGATGAACTCATAAAAAAGTTCCTCGAAGTTCAGGAACAAGTACGTATTTACGATTCTCCATCGATTACTATCGTTTTTGATCGAATTCTCGCTTATTCGTGTATATTTATTGCAGAGAGCGAAGCAACCTCGTAAAGAATTAAGAGAAAAACCTAAAGCCGTATCACGATACGCGCCACCTGGGGGTAACAGAAAAAGCAGAAGAACAGCGGGAACTCGAAAGTGAATTAACATTGAGTTAATCATTTATCTTCTTCCAGTACGAAATGATTATCATTCACATATTTCGATTTTACAGAAGTTATGTTGAAGAAGATGACGAATAATTTCAGTCCCACGATTCTAACGTAATGGTATCATTCCATTTTATGGAATATTACAGAACAATATTATTGTTACTTATTAGTTCTGTTTTTATTGTAAGTGATTATTGTAATTTGAAGTGTTTTTCGAATTACCTTTAAGATATTAGATTTTTAAGGTATTTTTGAAATAATTTATTTCAAGCAAATATTGTATATTCCCTTCGTATTTTACTGTTGATGTTTTTGGCACTGATTTAATAGCTTAACTTACTGTTAGTTTTAGTTGCGTTACTTTTCTTGTTTTTAATTATACGAGTGGAACAGCATGATACGCATTGTAACGTCAACGAAAAAACGAGTTTTTGGTATGGCAGTTCATAATTAATTAGCATATAACTTCAATGATATTTGTTTACTGAGGAAATATTTCATGTTTATTACGTTAGCGTTTATGGTACTCTGTTTATCTATAAGCAAAAGATTCGACCTTTTTTTCCTTCTTTTTTTTTAGAATTTTTTAATTCGTTAAGTTTTTATTCATCTGAGTTTTTTCTTATAAACATTAACTTCTAATAAATTTTTTAAAATTTGAATCAAATGATTTACATGTGCGTATACAACTCATGAGTGCCTACTGTTTTTAAAAAAGATTTATGAATGCATATAAAAATCGGTGTCGTTAACGTAGTAACTCGAACTCGACGAATCTTTAAATAAAAATAACGATGTTCAGCCCAAGTTTTTTATATTGATCTCAAAAATCTGTTCACGTAATTACGCGTTGTCTCAACAAAAATTTTTGAACTTCACTATCAATACGAAGAAAGTGGTACGTTTAACATTTAATTAAATAGATCTGCAATGTATAAAATTTTACGTAATTCTATAACGAGAATAGTTTTTGAATTATTTTAAAGAAGTTTTGACTTCACTTTTACACAAAAAAAAAACAATTGTAGATTCATTTTCTCCGTAACCTCTATGTAGAAGCAAAAATTGTAAATTGAAATTCGATGAAGTTTAAGTTACAAAGTTTTTTAAGGGCCTGAAAATTTTACCGTTGAAGAATTTTAACGTGCTTTACAAGAGTGAAACATGTTTTTTTTTTCTTGTTAAATATCCAACTTGAATGATTTAATAGGATTGAAAAAAAAGTTTGGTTATTTTTTAGTTAATTACTACAACTTGTGAGTTGGTAAAATGTGAAACGTTCCTTTTAAAATCCTGAGTGACCTGAGAAAAAGTTTCTAAAACGTGGATCAGCAAAAATATTAAAATTTCAAACCATGTAATCATGTTATTTTTGAGAAAAAAGGGAAAAGACAGCTGTCGAACTTTAATTTTTCATACTGTTTTTAATAACCACACAACAAAACGATTGAAATTTTAATAAATATAATGATTATTATCATGGTTATTCATCTTCTTGTTACGGAAGGTTCACCATATAACTTTTCATTCGCAATCATTTTCGCAGAATATTCGTCCAGAAATAAACGTATTCAACGTTTCAATATTGATCATCTAATACAAATTAAATTTTCAAAATCAAAAAATACTGTCAACTCCAAGCGTTACGTAAACGTAAAATACGAGTGCGTTTACGTTCATATCGAGGGAATGTTGAAAGCGTTTACTGACGTTCACGTTCGCGTTCCTCCATTTTCTTCAATTCATAACGAACGCGTTCGCGAACGAGTTCCATCTCTTTGATGAAGCAACACGATTCAACGATCAAAGCTTTCAGCTTTGGCTTATAACTACTTTGACTACTTTACAAACGAGGCGTATCCGTGAAATTATTAATAAAACGTTATTTATTGTTTGTTTTGGTAAAAACGAAGTGGTTTCTTATTGATATTTTGGCAATTGATATTTCATTCGTATTCTATGCTAACCTATCGCGTATTTAGAAAAGTTTCTTACATTTGACATAGAAACGTTTATGACCGATCTAATAAGGTTGAATTTTCAGAGAAACATAATCATCCTTTCATTACTACCCATTCGGGTAGAAGAAGGTTAGTTATTTCGTGGACGTTTAATTCATAACAATAACCAATAGTGTATAATATAATTGACGTTTGGCCTTTACATTGTGTAGTCTGGTTACGCGAGCCAATTGATTCACCAACCTACATTTCGTGTGACCCAACTTCGGACGATGATCTAATCGTAAGTTCACATTCAAATCGTACCGATTGTGCAGACGATGCACCGTGGTGGTGTTCGTGGCTCATACGATGGAGGTAAAATCGCTGGTCTTTACGATTTGGAGGAGACATTGGGAAGGGGTCATTTCGCTGTCGTGAAACTAGCTCGTCATGTTTTCACTGGCGAAAAGGTAGCTGTTAAAGTTATCGATAAAACAAAACTAGACGAAGTTTCCAGAGCGCATTTGTTTCAAGAAGTGAGTACCCCAATATATTGCAAAAATGTGTCATAAGTCTAGTATATTTACCGTTTTTTTGTGTCGTTTACAGGTGCGTTGTATGAAACTAGTCCAACACCCTAATGTCGTTCGATTGTACGAAGTCATCGATACGCATAGTAAACTGTATTTGATACTGGAACTAGCCGATGGAGGTGATTTATACGACTATATTATGAGACACGAGTCGGGTCTGTCTGAAGCAGTGGCTCAAGAATATTTCGCCCAAATCGTTCGCGCTATTTCTTACTGTCATCGGTTACATGTTGTGCATCGTGACCTTAAACCCGAAAATGTGGTGTTTTTCGAAAGAATCGGTGTCGTTAAATTAACCGATTTTGGGTAAGGCTCCGAATATTTTCTTATATAGTGTGCTTTCGGAATTACATTTAATACTGGTTTTTTTTGATCGCAGGTTCAGTAATAAATTCTGTCCGGGACAGAAATTAGAAACTTCTTGCGGTTCTTTGGCGTACTCTGCGCCCGAAATTTTATTAGGTGACTCCTACGATGCTCCAGCTGTCGGTGAGTATCTTATTACGTTGCTACTTGGAAAATTTACGCATAGATTATCCCATATGTATAATGGAATGTTGTATATTTTCAGATATATGGTCATTGGGAGTAATTTTATACATGTTAGTATGTGGTCAAGCGCCTTTCCAAGAAGCAAACGATAGTGAGACTTTAACGATGATAATGGATTGTAAATATACTATTCCTGGTCATATTTCGGAAGACTGTAAAAAGTATTGTTTCTCCTCTCTGTAAGATATACTCTACATCTATGTGCCTGCTGGTACCCTAATCTAATCTTCATTACAGATTAATCGCTAGAATGTTAGTCAGGCAGCCGGAAAAACGAGCTACCTTAGAGGAAATAGCTAACGACCCCTGGCTAAAAAATACTCACTCTGATAACACAGCGATGCCTTTGATATCGAGGCAAAATATCAGCGACGAAGATCATTCGATAATCGTTCAAAAAATGGTTAACGGAGGAATAGCCACTAAAGAACAAATTCTAGAGTAAGCTTTTTCCTCGATTTCTAATTTCATTCGTATCAATACGACGATACTTATGATGCATTTTTTTTTTACTCAGTGCTTTAGATAAAAACGCCTACAATCATATCACAGCGACTTATTATTTATTAGCCGAACGCAAGCTACGTTCGTTGGAGCCGAAAAACAAATTCGCTGGGTATGGATGCGTTCTGGACGCTTTATTATTATCAAATAACCAATAATAATTTCGCCAATACGTTTATTCCACAGTAAACAAATCCCACGCGTTAGTGTCGATTCTTGCGCCGAAAATGAAAGCGCTTCTACAACGTTTCAGAACAATCATACGTTATTAGGAACGGCGCGACCAACCTTAGATATTGCGCAAGTAAGTTTGTAAACTTTTTTTTTTTGTTTTTCGTTATAAATACAGCGAAGCTTTATGATTCGCCATGTGTAACCTTGGCAGTAATTGGATACGGTATTCGTTAGAAATATCGTGTTTCAAAATTAAAGATCGTATCATTTTATCTGTTGTATTAATTACATTCCATTTGGTAATGGATATTGATATTTATAGTTGTGGGCTAAATAGCGGAATGAGGAAGTAGGATCAAAAAACAAGGTTGTAATTGAACGAAAAAATCGAATAGAAAATTACCTATTTTTTATGCCACTGCGAATAAGTATTGGGTTAGAATGGTGCGAGTTTTTGGATTTTTCTTCAAGAATCCGAAATACATATATGAGTAGAATAAGCTGTCAAGTTTTCCTCAGACTTCATCGTATAGTTTGCTGAAAAAATTTCAATCCTCTGTATAACTAGTAATTTTTTCAGTTCAAGGTTAAAAAAGTGAAAATTTCGCTTGAAACATTGTTTAAAAAATTTTTTTTTTTTGAATCGAAATTTGTCTACATTCTAAGCTAAGGAGCTATATTTCAGTATTCTCCATCAGACAAAATGCAGTCATCATTTTTTTGATGTTTGGAGCGGCGGGAAGGTGGTAGGGATCTGAAAATATACGTGATTTTGTAAAGGAAACTTTTGAGATCATACGTCGGCACAGGGGCGAAACGAGGACATTTTTCAGGGGGGGGGGGAGAAAACCAAAAATTGCCAACTAATACCGTGAAATTTTACCAACTGTTGACTTTTTTTTTTTTTTTTTTTAGTCATCAAAAAATTTAAAAATAGCTGTAATAATACTGGTCAAAATTTACCAACTTTCCAAAAGCCAAGGGGGCTGCGTCCCTAGTTGTGCGCTATACAAGTTCTTTTTTTTCCAAAAGAAATTCAAGTTCCCAATTTCAACGTTGAACAATTATAAATTTCCCAACTTTTCAAAACACCTGGGGGAGCTCCCCCCATCCCCCCCTTAGTTACGCCCCTGCGCCGGCAATTAAGTTCACTTTTTCACAGTGTTTGAAATTTGGCTACACTATAATTGGGTTGTAAATAAAAAATATTGTATGTATTTTGAAGCGAAATTATAATATTTGTTATTAAACGAAAAAAAAAACCCAAATTAAATATAATAATTTTTTATTTTGTTATTTGTATAGTAATTTTGGAAAAATATACGTGTATTTGTTAGTTAACCTTTAGGAACGCTGTTAAAGAGCTATATGTCTGAGGAAATTTGGTATTAAGAATTTCTGAGTGCATACTGCGTATTCATCGTATATCCTTTCAGAACGTCATTCTGACGTGTCTAAAAAAAGATTGATGAATGGATATTGGGTAATTTATAAGTGAAATTCGTGGCATAGATGGACTTTATTTTAGTTTTCTATTCATAGACGTTACCACAAAGTAGTAGTCATCATAGATGCGAAACGAAAGCACCTACTCGAAGCCCCACTTTTTCCCTAGAAGATGTTGTGTAAGCGATGACGTCATACGAAATGTGTGAAAATCGAATTTTCAAGAAAATCAAAGAATTTTGTCGTGGTAAAAATAGCGCTCTTCATGAGCTACGAAAAACATGATGGATGAAAATCTCTTTTTTCTTCGTGAAAGGGAGTTGGGGAGTTCAAACATTTGAGCTTTCTAAAATTTAATGTATTTCGCATACGAGAGTATTTCTGCGTATCGCTTCTTTTTTTGCATTTTCGAATTATTGTTCAATTTATGTAAAATTCATGAAACTCTTGTAAAAAAAAAATCATTGAAAAATGTGGCGTCGCATCAGTGAAAATTTTGGTGAAGAAATTAGCGTATTTCAAAAATATAATGATGCAGTTATTTCGAAAAAGGTTATTAAAAATATTTGCCTGTTTTGAAAATGGAAGAAGTTACACGACAAAGTCTCAACTCTCTATTACTCCTTCTGGCTTTAAGATAGACAAATATTTTAAATAACCGTTATTACTGTAAGTATTAAATGCGATCAAACTACGTCATTACGTTTTTGAAATTTGTTGATTTTTTTTCAGAAAATTTCAATTCGTAATTTTTTCAAAAAATTTTTTTAAAGAAAACTTAATGAATTTTATGCAATTATTTCAAAATTTCAACGGAACAAGTAACCCATAAAAATGATTTACTCATGAAATTTAATAAAATCTGAAAATATTGAAAATTTTCGAAAACTCTCCATGAAGAAATAAGAATTTTCCTTGTACTACTTCTTTCATAGCTAATTAAAAAGCTATCTTTTTCACTGGAAATTTCCTCGATTTGCTTGAAAATTCGATTTTGGCCCATTTCGTATGACGTCATCACTCACACAGCACTTATTATGGAAGAAAGTGAGCCTTCGAGTTGATGCCTTAGCATCTACATATCCATCACGATAATAGTAGGTTATGTCAAAATTTCAGATGTCTAATAATCAATGACCTATAGTATGGGTTTGATGTCGTATGAAAAATATTTGTGGATTCCTGAGAGGTGGAAATTCGATAGAATTTGTTATTCGAAATCCTGTAAATTCGACTTACAAATTATACCTTAATACTTTCACTGATAAAACATATTATAATGTTGCGTGTTTGAAATTGAGCATTATAAATAAGCCCGGTTTTTGGACGTACCTACTTCCATACTTCATTGCCGAAATGTTGTGTTGGATATGATGTACATGATCAGTTTCGAGTACCTGTTTCTGATGTTAACTTTCAAAGGAGGGGTGGGGGTGAGTGCTGTCGAAATAAAAGTATGGAATAAATGTGGTTGTACATATTACTATGTACTTATTTTTACTGATTTTTAAATCATTTTTAGATGAGTTTTTAATAAAAACGAAGCTCTTACAGCCTAATTGATTTGTAAAGCGAAGGTCGGAGAAAAGCGTGGTCTTAAAATGTTTGGTTTTCAACGTCCAACTTATTAATTCATATTTTTTTCTCAAACGTAGCGCCGGCGTATATTGATGAAAATCGCTCAAATTTTGGTGAAGGACTCTTCTTTAAATTACAAAGAAGGTACTTTTTTGTTTTTTCGATACACCTCAAAATGGCGGATCACTCAGATTTTGAGGAAGCCTGGAAAAGGAGCAAAAAGCTCAAAATTTTTCTTTTTGATCTCATATGAAAGAGTGAGTCACGGATACCAACTTATCAAAATTTCAGCTTTCCAAGTGCATTTGGAAGAGAGTTAGTGCAAAAAAGAGCTTTTTGAGGAAGTTTTAAGTTATGAAATTTCTGTAATCATCCATTATGTCCTCACCAAATCAGCCTAGAAAGGTCAAACATTGTGTGTGGAGTTAGTTGGGTACTAGAATATGGCCTCTTGAATTAGGCTGAAAATCAACCCAAAATGGCGGATTATCAAAATTTGAGGAATCTCAGATTAGTTAAATTCATATGATTATTGTGTATAAGAAGTATAGTATATCCCGAATTCATCTCCACAAATGATATTGGAGGCGAGAAAGAGGGTTTATCGATCTCAAAATGTGGTGGGGTACACGGAACAAGGAAAATATTTATTTCTTCACTCCACTCTAATATGTATGTATGGGTGTAACTCAGAAGGATTCACATGAAAATCGCTAAAAATTGGGTGATGACTCTTTGGACAACAGAATTATTTTCTTTGCGTTTTTGATGCATCTCAGAATGGTGGTGCACTCCCATTTCAAGCTGAGCTAGATTTCCCTTCATGATCTCATGTTAAAAAATGAGTTGAGCACATCAACACATCGGAACTTTGTGTATAGAGTTAGTTGGGGACTAGAATATGACTCCTTGAATTTTGGTAAAAATGAATCCAAAATGGCGGATTGTCAAATTCGATGATGGCACGGCTGCTTACATTTTTTTATCGGTAATTTTTTTTGATGAAGTTGAAGTTTGAAATCTGCGTGATTATCGTATCAGAAAGTTCCAACTCCGGACCCCTCCCCCCACCCATCGCCCTCTCTTGCGTTTTCAAGAACTCCACATTTTACATGATAAAACTAACGAAACGTATTTTCGAATGAATTTCACAGCGTACGCGTAAATGCAGCATCGTCACCGAAGAGGAAGACGAAGACGACGACGACGCGGATAGCGACAGCTCGATGCACAGTTCGCTGAATCGTCGCGGTTCTCGTTCAGAAGGCAAATTGAACTTGGCGGTGCAAGAGCTACGCAAAGAGTCGATGGCCGGTACCATGTCGAGCGATACGAACGGCTCGAATACAACGTTAAACCCAGTCTCATCGCCTCGTCCGTCGAAAATGCTACCAGCTCCGCTGGTGTCGGCGCGCAGCTCTCCTCAACTCGGTTTAGACGAGATCAGCGAAGACGGCAGCACCGTGCGTTCGGGCTCGTCGACGCCGCGTAACTTTCTCAGCTTCGAACAACGACGTAGCCGGTTCCGTAAATCGCGTACCGCCTCGTGTAGCTCGTCCGAAGCCAGCGACGAGGATAGCGAAGGTCGCAAGAAACGCGGTAGCACGAAATCGCTGCACAGGGCTAAAGATCCGAGAGATCCTAGCGGTAACGGCGGATCGGCCGGCGGTAATTCGTCGCAAGGCTTTCAAGAACCGTCCGCCGAGCACGATCAAAGCGAACCAGCCGACGAGAAGAGTTCCGGCGGCGATGGTAAGTTCGAGACGTCCGGTCAGACTGGTCGACGGCATTGTTTGGCCGGACGGCATCGTCGAAGAGTCGAGACGCGATTACGCGAGAGTCAGTCCTTGAATCGTATAACCGAGGTTCAAGAATCCGAGCTTCAGCCCGCTCCTGTTGTAGCTCCCGTCGCCACCGTTCATGTGACCACGCCCGTCGTTAAATCGGATCTCGTTTCGGAGAGCGACGCTAATCGCAAAAACATCGACGATAAATCGGTCGCCACCGCTGTGCCCGCCACAGCTTCCAAAAAAGAACGTAGTAAACGTAACGCCATCATTGGCAAGTGCTTGAATTTACAAAAGAAACTTTGTATACCATTGTTAAAACGCGGTCGTTTGTATAAAACTCAGTCCTGCTCCGAGGTACGAAATGCCAAGGATATTAATCAGAATTTAAAATCCACTTTAAAAATTAACTAAGCCACGTGTACAAAAATATGGCGAACTCTGGTATTTTTTGTGTCACCTTTCCAGTGATTCTGATACAGCCGTATGCGATTTATGTATTTATGTTTATCGATTTATTTGTTTTGTTTTGTTTTTCTTTATTTCTTTCTTTCTTTCTATGTTATGGTTTTTACTTTTTTTTTTTTTTTGGTCTCGCCTCTGTACGCCCTATATACATATTATTTAGGTTTCAGTGTGAAGACTATGAAGAAAGTCACGAATAACGATAAAATTTGCGCCTTGCGTTCTGTTTCTAGTCGTTGAATGAGTGATGAAGAAATTCTCTAATTTTGTAATTCTGTAATTCTGTGTACTATTTGACCAGAGTGTAGAACTCTTATATTTTTACGAAGAGTTGACGACGGGCGTACTTTCTTTGTTATTTTTACATTTAATTTATAGCATTTTATTTATATATTGTACTTGGCTTATTGGTAGCTATACGAACGTCATCTAATACCTTAAATTTTATTATCTCATGCAGGGTATTTCATCTCAATATGAGCTCCTTTATATTACATGTGAGGCACTAATGTGACACTCATGTATGATGGTTTACCTATACTATATATTGAAGTGTGTCAACATACAATTAATTTTGAAAATTTCTACTTCATCATTTAAGCCAGATAAAAATATGCTGCTTATGCAAAAATGAAGAACACACAATTTTGAATCATTGACAAAAAATTGGTGGCAATGGAGTGGACAGGTGGGGAGAAATAGTGATGAAAATGTAACATAATGATGGTAGAAGTTAGCCATTTGTGATTTTTTTTTTTAATTTCGCAAATAACTCGAGGAAATGCTTTCTGACCTTGCGTTTTGAGAATTTTATAGATCTCAGCTTCATTACCAACTTAATTCTCTAGCTAAATGCCCCTTAGCTTGATCGAAGCACTCAAAAAATAATTTTTGCTCAAATTTTTCATTAATTTTTTTTTTAAATTTTAATTTTCAAATTCAAGTCAAATACAAAATGTGCGATTTGCGTTAAAGTAACTCTCTAATGGCACACATAAAAGTAATTTAAATTAGAAAATAAAAATTGTGCTGAGTCACTCAAGAAATTGAAATATAATATGTTATTGTGCTCGCCGAAATGCAGAATTTCATTACAAAAAAATTGCATAATATCAAAATTGAAGGAGTAGCATACATAGGATAGAATAGAACAATTTTTGAAAATTTCTAGGTCCTTCAATATTGAAGATAGGCAATTTGTTCTTCTATGTTTTTTTTTTGCAAATCGTTCGAACTACAACATAGTATGGTTTTATTTTCAATTTTTGCGACCTGAAAAATGCAATAAATAATTTATATAAAAATTCAGAGCGCAGCGAGTTTGTATTACCGATGGGTGAAATTCACCCATGTGTGCCGATTGAGGGTTAAGTATGAAATGTGGTGCAAACACATAATAAGTTATAGTGGAATAGATGTGGGAGGGGGTAAAAGTATGAATAATAATAATAAAAATGGTCATTTTTTATAATTTTGTAGTTTATTTAAAAAACGCTCTATTGACCTTAATTTCATAGTACCTCCTTCTTTCCCCCCCCCGCCGTTCAACTTGATAGCTGTTCTTATATGTTGGCTGAATGTTTCCTAATATACTCCAAATGCCGAAAGCATTTCAAATATTGCAAGGAAAAGTTTTTTTTTGGAATTATCTTCTCGAAATTTGAGTTGAGTAGAAATGTGCGATTAGCAGGTATGGGTCGTTCACTTTTGAACTGAACGAAAATCGTTCACGTTCGCGAACTTTTCCACCAAAATGAACGTGAACTGAACTGAGCGAAATCAGAATTAACCAGAACTCGAACGTGAACTGAACGTGTTTTTCCCTCAAAAATGAAGATAATATATAAAAGCATTAAAAACCAAAGTTGCTACTTTTGTTTTGTTTTGTTTTTTTGTTTTTTGTTTTTTTTTTAATAGTGAACGTAATGAAAATCGTTCACGTTCGTGAACTTTTGTCACGAACTGAACTGAACAAGAACAAAATAACTAGAAACGCAAACTTGAACTGAACGTAGCTATTTTTTGAAATGAACGTGAACTGAATTGAACGAACAAACTTTTTAGTATGAATTAGGGTACTAAAGGATGGGGGTAAAATGGGTCGCCGCCATATTTGTTCAGTTGTTTACATTTTTTCGCTTTCAGCGGCTATATCTCAGGAAAGAGAGTTCATCGCATTGTTAATGATTCAATTTTTATAATAAATTAATCAAAAGTATCAAAAGCACAAGAATAAATAAACTTTCAAGACAAAAGTTCACAAATCCACGTTTCCCCCATCCTTTAGTACCCTTGTATGAATATGAACCGAACGTCATAATTTTATTTTCCAAATGAACTGAACGTGAACGCGTTCACGAACGACCCAACCCTGGCGATTAGTCGTAAAGATATACAAAGTTCAAGTATTCGCGGAACTTTCTGGTCGTCTATATCAGCGAACTTGGACTTTTTTTGAAGCAAAGCTCAACTTGGATTACAGTTTTTATCACCATGAACTTAAAGTTGAGCTGAACTTCATTGTTATCGAAATAAACTTTATTTGAAATTAGATTCTCGTGAATAAACTTGAACTGAACTTCAACGTTGTTTCGAATAAACAAAATTCATTTTGTTTTCATTCAGACATTGAGTTCCATTTTTTTCCCCCTATAGCTGCTTACTTTGTAGTTTTCTCTGTACTGTTTATGGAAAGTACGTCGAAAATTCGAAATCGCTGGAATGTTTTTGTCCTCGTTTGCGCCAAAATTATGAATATACAAGTTTGATAATAATATACATTCACTGATGGGCATAACTACTTCAGGAGTTGAGGTGTGGGGTGTTATAAACATGGCGATGGATAGATGGGCACAAATGATGAAAGTAGCGTGAATGACGAGCTTTCAATAATTAATTTCAAATTTTCTAATAACAAGTTTATCATGACCAGTGTGAAGAAAAATTTCGAACTTTCGTATTTCCCTCCCTTCAGTAAATTAGATGAACGAATTATCATGCATGACTGTCACATAATAGCCTTACATATGATGGCTAACACCCTGAATTTCATAACGTAGAGTTCCTTCGAGAGTGAAAAAATGTAGAAGGGAACAAGTTCCAAATTTCTAAGAACTCTTCAAGTTTACAATTTCGATTTAATCGTTACCGGTGTTTTTATGTTTAATTTAATACTTTTTTCAACCTAGACAGTAATGATATATCACGTGGCACTGGTTGTATACGTTATTAGTCGTACGTGTACTTGGACGATTTTTTGAAGCAAAAAAAATTCTTACGAATCTGGTTTGTAGAAGTGAAATCGTCGAATTTATCTATTTAAGTCTGGAGTTGCGTATACAAAAAAAAAATAGTGAGATATTTTGTAAGTTAATTCGTTTTTGTTTTTAATTTATTTTTATTATTTTCCGAAGTAGTGCTACGATTACGAATAATTTTTAGAATTTAATAATCTACGAGTTCCTTGAAGGGATTGAATTCGACGACAAAAGGAGGTTATTAAATGTGTAAGTTTTTATTACGAAAAACGAATACAACGATGATCCCATTTGCCGGGTTAATTTGTGGTACTAATCGTTAACTATTGTTACGAAAGGAGTGGAACAATTAAAGGACCTTGAATATTTTTAATTATTAAGATTGATTATTTGTATTTTAGTATAGCGCACACGTTAATGTATGGTGCGAAGTTCATTATTCCGTATCACGTACTAACATGTAACATGAGGGAATTATAATTACCTACCTGCAATTTACTGTTAGGTGGAACGAATACACTCGCGAAGCAATCAGTAATATGGGTTTACTTACTTGTAGGAAATTATTTATGTAGATTGTATATTATAGATTACTTTTAAGCGTTTGTAGCTTTTCCCCTAGGCATTTATTAGGTGAAAATATCCCTCGATTATTTCACGTCGAAATAATCAAGTTTAAAAAAAAAAATATGTCGCTGTTGGTCGTGCCTATTCGTGGTAGAAACCAGTTGTTAGCTATTCCTTGTGATTCTTATTACACGAGTATTATATGAAAAGAATTTTAGGTACAAATAGCGGTGCTATTGGGTGTTATTACATCGCTTTATTTAACCAAAGACTTAGCCATTATCGCGGTAGCTATAATATTGTAAAAACGCTGTTCTAGTCTAACAGTGTTTGTATTATTTGACGTTTCGATATAGCTGCTGTAATGGCTGTAGAGGAAATGCGTATACCTAACGTTAATTACGACGAACTAGTCATTTGAATTTGTTGGATAAAATACTGTTGAAAAGTATGGACACGATGCAACTACGATTCGTATTTAAGAATAATTTTTTTTAATGCGGTTAACAAACGATGGATGAAGTTCTAGTCTTCCAAATTTCTTTTTAACGATCGACGGTTGTAACGATTTTTTTTTACTTCATTACTTTTTACTTCATAACTTGTTGTATATAAAAATAATATATTGCTGGGATGATTATTCTATTACCGCTGGTTGCGGCTGTAGATGTACTTGGCAATCTGTAATCACTCTTATTAGACGAGTACCTACGTAAGTTAAAGTAGAAAAAAAAACTATTTTTGAATTAAAATAAGATTTTCTTGTATTAGCACGTACAGTGAATATTTGGTCATGTGACTCATGTGTTACCACAGACGGAAGAATAGTGAACATTTTTAATTGTTTCTTTATACGTACGTTATTGAGAGTAGAAATCGACAGACTTATTATTTTGTCTTTACTTATAGTACTACTTGAAATGAAACAAAAGGGAATGATTATGAAAAATGTTACTTTATTGTCTTTTGTTCTAACCGGTCGGATTTCTGCTCTCTAATTACTCGATTGTCGACCCAGTTTGAAAAAATTCGTTTTAGAAACTTTGTAAATAGTGTATTGTTGGATAACGATCCTAATATTTTTTTCCTTTTATAGAAATTTATATAAATTACATTTGTTTTAAAATTAGTGTATTGTTTTTGAACATGTAAATTTCTGTTAGTTATCGTTTTTTGTTTTAGTATTTTTAGTTGAAAAAATAAAATTGTAATCGTGTTGTTAATTCAATTGCGTGAACAAAAGAATGCGATTTTATAACGTGACAACAAACAACGGAACTGTAGTTTTATTTTAAAAATTATCACACTAAATTTGACTCATAACAAAAGGTACTATCTGTTTTTAATGGACAAGTTGAAAAGATTTCTGAGGCGTGTATATTAGTTTTGAGAATTCTTTACTGGCTTCCTCGATGGTAGGGTATAAATAATTAAACTTGTATTCTTGAACACGTTTCGGTATTACTTTTTGACCCTCTAACATCATGACTGAGCGTTCTTCGCCGAAAATAGCTTTAACAACGAAAGCTGGTAATGGTAATACCGCTGGTCGCCACAGCGCGGAAGCAAATGCTTTGGTGAACTGACTGTTGGTGATTATCTGTAAATAAGAATCAGTTATTACTGAAAAATATTTTTTTGCTGTGACGAGTTCGTATCTAAATCGCACCTACCTGGGGAGCGACTCCATTAAGGACACCGTTTACTTGTTCGTTTTCTATAGAGAATAAAATCAGCCTACATAGATCATGAAGATGTATCCATGGGAACCATTGTTTACCGTTTCCGATGGGCCCACCGAATCCAAAATAAAACGGCGGGAAAATTTGTTTAATCATACCTCCTGTTCTGCCTAATACTACTCCTGTAAATGTACGCAGATAACGTTGAAGAATTTTTCTATTTTTATATCTAGTATTTTGAAAAGTAAACAACACAATTCGTCCTTCACGCATTACCCGATCTAATAATAACTTGTCTAGTAGTTTTATTATTTTCTAATTTTGCAGAGTTCTCCCATTCAATGGCTAATTTGGAAATATAATCAAATCCTTCGCCTATTTCGCTATATTCGTCGTATTCTTTTACCGGATCTGGTTTATAGATTCCTAGGAAAAATGTTATCATGTGAGGTAAGTTCACAATAACGCTGATCATGTGAAATAAATGAAATGAAAACTTTACCAACGCCGGACATGGAAAGAAATAAGTTAGGTTTATGTTCAGCTTCTTCGATTAGGTCAACTAGAAATTTGTTCGTGTAAATTCTACTAGAGTGAATATCATTTTTAAAACTATCGTTCCATCTCCTGGCGGGATTTAATACGTTTTCGCCTGCACAATTTATTATAGCTACGGTATCTTCAGGGATGCCCAATAATGAAAGATCTTGCTGTAAAACGATTTATTGGATATAATAAATGATTGACTAGTTTTTTTGGAAAGGTAGGGGTGATTTTTTAAAATTACAATCACCAAAAACGATGCAGCAGATCACATAAAAGTACACAATGCGATGTGATTTTAAAAATCACTCATACCTTACCAAAAAAACTAGACAATCGTATAAAATAATAGTATGGTTGCTGGTATTTTAATAGGTAATGCTTCCTACGAACCCAAGTCAATCCACCTTTGATGGGCTGTCTTGATACTCTTTTGACGATATATCCCTCATTTTCGAGTAAATTACCCAATGTTGAACCGATAAATCCTGTACCACCACCTAGGTACAAATTTTAATCATCAAATTGTCTAGATATCATGAAAATTTCATAACTACATAAATATTACGTACATACTCACTTATAAAAACTTTACGAGTTTTAGATGTCATATTTTGAAATAAAACTTTGGCACAGGCAAGATATTTTTCAAAAATTTACAATTTACTCAGCTAATAATTTAAGTTTAAATTTAAAATCAATATTATCTCAAAAGTCAAAAATCACAATAACATGAATAACAATGATAATTGAAAGGAGCCGGTTGGTTGGTTGGATCTAAGATATCGATACTTATCGATAAGAAGTGATATCAATAAATTTCGATAGAAAAATCGAGTTGTCGATAAAGACATTTTTTCATTTTTTTCTTTTCGAATTGAGACAAAACATTAGCAAGCCGAAATAGGTTCATTAAAATATTGTTAAGTGTCACGCTAATGAGGAGGGTCTAGAATAATAATGCTTTTCTCGTAATTTGACCCAAAGCACCGACCATAAGGTCGATGGCCCAAACAGTATATTCAATTTTTTTTCTTAGAAGCATAAGCAGTATTATACTTGAGAATCTATCAAAATATACATCATGAAAATACAGAGTCTTCCATTAGCTTGCTGCCACGCCGATATAACTCATGAATTCATCATTGTAAAATTATGAAAAAATTCTCAAAAATGCTACTCAACTACATTTGAGGTGAGCTATTAGAATTCTGGTCACAGATATTAGTTCTCAAGTAATCCATTTAGTGAGGAGTTATGCGAAATTTATGAAATTTCCTCTCCAAAAGCTCTTTTTTGCTCTACATAGGAGGCTGAAAGTAAAATATCTAAAGAAAACATCTTTCAAGTACAGATAAGTATTGTAATATTGTAGCTGACTGAATTTATTCAACTTGAGTAAATGAAATATCGAGCCAATTTTAGACAGCAATTGCTTTGAGCTTATAATTTAAATGAAAAAGTTTTGCATAATATTACATGATGATATATATTTGCTATTTACATAGAGAAAAGTACAAAAATTGCAAATAAAAATACAACGAATAAAAACAACGAGTTCAATATAAAAACAGTTTTTCACTCGTTGTCTCTGGAAATCATTTCACATAATGCACTAATTGTTGACGAATCACTGCTTACTTTATTTGCTGCACATTTTCTCATTCTATCGATGTAAAAATTCACCAAGTCTGCTTTGACATACTTTGAGGCGATACTTCGAAATAATGCGATATCTTCCTCCAGCGTGGCTCTGTTACAGTTATATGGTGAAGTATACCTTTTAATATCTACTTCTAGATTTGATATATTTTCTTTAAGTTGAGCTAGAGTTTCAGATTTATTTTTCAGACATTCGTCCAGTTCAAATAATATTTCTTCATTACCATTAATTTCGTCGTTTAGCGTGCGAATTTCAGAATCCAGCAAGTTGGATGCAGAGGTTTTCTATGGGAGATTTAATAAATATTATAACATTTTGGAGTGGAAATAAGAGGTTAAAGACTTGAAGTAATAATGGTAGATATGAAAAAATATAAATCGAGCAGAATTAATAACTGGGGTGATTACTTACTTCTCTAAGAGCTTTACTCATTTTTTTTTATTAATAATTTGATGAAGTTGAAGTTGATTTATTTTTATAACTAATTTTTATTTATTTTTCAAACGAAAACGATTAACTTTGGTGATAAAAAAGGAAGCTATGGTCTATGGCTAACAGGTTGACAATTTTCATAACCTCATTGACGTCCTTGACAAACAGCCAATCACCAATCAAGCAGGTATTATATAGGTATGAGAAAAATGAAGTCACAACTCCGCAAGCTAATAAAATAATGACCAATCTTATAATATTTTGACCTTGCTATTGAAAACGGACTATTCTGAAAAAAATTCAAATTTCATAAATCTAATGAATCTGATTATCTCATTTTAACTTATATCCGTAAATAAGATTCAGAAGTGTATTGTGTAGTGAATTTATATTAATTAACGCTATGGAAATGGCTTCTCAGTATTTCGGTTTTGATGATGACGAAACAGTCGAGATAACCGATACTAGTAGAAATTCAGCTATGCGGAATAATATTTTTAATAAGCCGCGAAGTCCCGAAAAGATACCCATTACGGAAATTCAGGCTTTATTGACGAAAGATTTAACATCTAATGATACAACTATGAATTCCACTTTGAACGAGTCTAGCTTTTATGCTGATGAAGTGAGTTCCCTATCCGTTTCATTTGTATCATGTATTCAATTTTGCATTCGTTTGACCAAATTAAACATGAAATTGTATTAAATTCTACAGGATACTTCATTTTGCCAATCACATTTCGACTCTGTGTTGAATGAAAGTATTTCTGTTGATGAAGTAAGTTGAAAGCGCCTTGGTGTTACATACTATTGCATCAAATTAATTTTATGGATTTATGAATAAACATATTTCATTCACTTTTTAGTCACTTTCTGGCAGTACCCCTTCGAGGAAACGAGCTAGAAAAACACCAAAGAGTGAGAGGAAGCCTCGTAAAGCTTTAGGGTCAATAGAAAACAGAAATGAAGAGGTAAATGATGTAATACTTTGATTATTATTATTATTATTATTTTTTTTTTTTATTAATTTTTTTTTTGTGAAATATAATCATGAGATTATCTTGAGTGAATTTTTTGTGCAGAATGAAAATCAATCAACACCCATGCGCAAGAAAAAAGTTCCCCGTAGCGCTTCTAAAAATAAAGAAAATCAAAGACCCAAAAACGTAAAAGAAACGAAAAAAAAGGTGGAAGTGAGTTGACTTTGTTATCATGTGAATATCCGCTTTCTATTTCATATACATGTATAAGTTTTTTGATATTTATCCTACAGGATGAAAATTACGATGAATTAGCTAAGCAGCTGAACAAAAAGTTTGAGGAAATTGAAAATTTCCAGTTGGTTGTTGAATAGATGAAAGAACTCAAACTCATGAAGAGATATGTATCGTATTCTTTTTTATTTGACATCGCGTGTTTTTATGCTGTTTAAAATCGAACAAAAATTATAAGTATTAAAAATTTAGTCATAATTTTAAGTTTATACCAATGCATTTATATTGTTATGATTTTTTTACCTTTAATTGACGTATGCATCTCTATTTTTATTGTAAGAATTGTTCCTTTAAGTGACAAAAAATTTGTTGAAAACTATTACTATTTGTGCTGGAATGTGATTGCATTTAAACTTCTAGTGATTTATGAGTAAATAAATACCAATTTTTTTCTGTGTTATTATCATAATAATATTTATTTTTAAGCTCCGATGTAGAAAGTGCATTAAAATAATTGAAACTAATTTCGAAAACTTATTGGTGTTAAAAAATATGACTAGTGTATGTAAATTATATCATCATGTTATCTACTTGTTACTTCGGTTTATGAGAGAAAATGAGGATGAAAATTTTGTATTGATAATCCGTAATTTTAAAAATAATAATTAAAGTATTTTTTTAGATTTTACCATTGTATAATAAAAAAATTGCAACGATGGCGATTCTATCGGAACAAAAAGTAAACAATAAAAATCAGTGTTCTCAAAAAATTTTTCTTAAATAAAACGAATTTGCCTAGAAATTATTTTAAACAATAAATTTATTTCAATAAGTTTCTTGCAAGAACAATTAATATGAAAAATTTTTCATCATTACACACAATTCATTGAATTTGTAAAATTGCGTTCCTAATCAATCAATGTTAGACATAACACAATGTGATATAGTGAAAGTATGACATTTTCAGCGTGTTACTCTTCAACATTGTTCGTTGTACTTGGCCACTTATCTCTGTCATCTGTGTTGTATGTTAAGAATGAGAATGGGTGGAGTGTTTGTTATTTTCGAGAAAATATGATTTTAATTGTTATCTATTGATCAAATTAACAATTAAATAGTGTCAATCCGCCTCTTTGAAATATCTGGTACCATTTACGTAAGTAATATTCGTATTTAAATAATGGACGGCTGTTTATTCAATATCGACGGTGGTTATCTAGAGGGATTGTGTCGTGGTTTCAAATGTGGAATTTTGAAGAAAACCGATTATTTGAATTTAGTTCAATGCGAATCCCTCGATGACTTGAAACTCCATCTTCAAGGTACAGATTACGGAAATTTCTTAGCCAACGAACCAAGCCCACTGGCTGTATCCGTAATCGACGACAAATTACGAGAAAAGTTGGTCATCGAGTTCCAACATATGAGGAATCATGCTGTGGAACCACTGTCCACATTTTTAGACTACATAACTTACAGTTACATGATCGATAATATCATCCTACTGATTACTGGCACACTCCATCAACGCCCAATTTCCGAACTAATACCGAAATGCCACCCTCTAGGAAGCTTCGAGCAGATGGAGGCCATCCACGTAGCTGCCACTCCCGCTGAACTCTACAACGCCGTTCTTGTTGACACGCCGCTGGCTCCATTTTTCGTCGATTGCATCAGCGAACAAGATTTAGATGAAATGAATATCGAAATCATCAGAAACACGTTGTACAAAGCTTACCTTGAAGCGTTCTACGATTTTTGTAAAAAATTAGGCGGTACTACGGCTGAAACGATGTGCGAAATTTTATCCTTTGAAGCGGACCGCAGAGCTATTATTATTACCATTAATTCGTTTGGAACAGAATTAACGAAGGATGATCGTGCCAAATTGTACCCTAGATGTGGTAAACTCTATCCTGATGGTTTGGCTGCTTTAGCTAGAGCCGATGATTACGAACAGGTGAAGGCTGTCGCCGAATATTACACCGAATATAGCGCGCTTTTTGAAGGAGCCGGTAATAATCCGACTGATAAAACGTTAGAAGATCGATTCTTCGAGCATGAAGTACATCTTAACGTTTTCGCATTTTTGCAACAGTTTCATTTTGGCGTCTTTTATTCGTATTTAAAGCTTAAAGAACAGGAATGTCGTAATATTGTGTGGATATCGGAGTGCGTAGCTCAGAAGCATAGAGCTAAAATTGATAACTACATTCCAATTTTATAAAGTTAATTGTTAAAAGTATCCCTTTTCGGCACTAAATGCTTCTGTAGTTAATTCGTATATTAATTAACGATAGTTTTAAAATCTTAAGTTACCTTTTCAATTCAGTTCTCGCCATGTTTTCATATTGATTTTTTATCATTTGCAGTTGTACTTTGTATTCTAAATGCTTTTAAGTTGATTCCATACATCCCATAATTCTATAATTCTTTTTCTACTTGCGTATGCGCGATATTGCTTCTTGATAAAAAACCACTCCCTTCTACGAATTGTTACTGTAGAAATTATTTTAATTTATTAAATATCCTTTTATTATGTTGTGTACATTTTAATCATTCGTTGTGCTAAATTATCATTATAAATCGAAATCATGTATGAAATTTGAATATGCGTTCATGTGTACCAGAAATATTCCATTATTATTTATCATGTACTAAATGCTATGTACAATATATGATAAATAAAATATTCATGAATATTCAATTTCATTCATTTTCATTCATCAGTAATAGTGTAAGCAAACAGGAAACAGAATAGGAATTTTTGTGAAGCAGCTGAAATGGCTTTAAAATGTCGAGAGTGACACCCTAATCTTTTGAAAATAAATTACCGAACTTTGTTTCTTTATCCTTTTTTAGCATTGGGAATAGAGGGTTGAATCACTCCAAGAGGGAGGTATCCTTTGACTATATATTGCTAATGTTCTACTAAAACGAACATTAAAGTGAAGCAAACAATAACAACATCATAGATGCGCTCGCGCATGCGTAGTGATATTTCAGGAATGAAAATGAAAACGCATCGAAATTTCCAATGATAAGAATGTTAAATCAACATCAACTAGTGACAGTACTGATTTAATTTCATTAATAATACTCAATATTTAAAATTACATTAAAGAAACCATATTAATAATTATTTCAGTGAATCATGACTGTATCTGACTGTACCGTGCGCGCAAATGATCACTTACACACCAACGCAAAAATGTGTTGAAACTAGTTTTTCAAAATTTAGAATATAATATCACACGTTTTGAAATGGTATTTTATCCACGTTTCTAATTTAATTATGTCACTAAATTAATTAAAAATATAAATAAACCCACAATTTCCTGTTATAAAGTTTATTTCAAAATTATATGAATGAGTTTTTGCACATTTTTGCGCTGGTGTATAAGTAATTAATAGCGCGCACGGTATAAGTTGATAAGGAAACTGAAACTACGCATGCGTCAGCGCATCTAACTACATGTTGTCGTTGGATTCAGTTTCTACCATTTGAATTAGCACTTAGTGGTCCATAGTATATGGTCGAAGGAGGTATCACCGATATTCTGCGAAGGGAGGTTTCTATCGAGAAAATTGTTCATAGCAAAATATTTTTCTCTAATGTTGGCTCATCACACTTTTTCTCGCAGATTCTACAGAAAGCTTCTTCCTCTTTTTAATAGGAAAAGACAGAGGGCTACAAACATAAGCATAAAATAATAGTTTTTGTAGATTTTCAAAACCCTGAAGTGGTATAAGGGTAGGCCTAGGACACTTTGAGACAGTTCATTAAAATATATACTTTAAATCATTACTAAAACCACAGTTCAAAAAATTTTTAAAAATCCTAAGCAGAAATATTCTTTATTACTTACTTACATTTGCAGAAAGCACTAGTTTTCTTAGTTTTTCTCACTATTTTACAAGGCGCACAAGCGTACAGCTAAGAAAATAATTTTTAAAATTAAATATATTTACATATTTTACCTTTTTCAGACAGAAATCATCAATCATAAATAACATATTATTTTTACCAAGGTAGGTATACAGTAAAATGCATCATAATTATTTTATTTTGACCTTTTTTTAGTCATTTTCCTGGAAAAGAGTCAATAAACAACTAGGAGGTATAACCAAGAAAGACTCGCGGAGATTACGTACATATTTTTTTAAATTCTATTCGTATCATTTGCCAAATTTTAAGGTACATAGTTATATCTCTCGTTTTTCATGCAAAACTGGCTGAAGTTAGTCCCCTTGAATAATTCCTTCTCCTCAACGCTAATTTTTCATTGTAGTTTTCATACGATTTTATTTTAATTAGAGACAGAAACTATTACTCTTATGAATCATGTAAAAAAAAAAAGTCAGTTACGTTAAATTTCTTTCCGTAGTTACACCAAAGTTCATCAGTCACAAGACAAGTTTGTTTCTCGCAAACGAGTATTTTCCTGAATCATACAATGTTTTGTTTCATCCTCACTGAAATTACTAAATCTGACATGTGTGGAATTTCGGCATATTATGTCTTTACGCATCATTTACCGAAATTTTGTCGTATTGTGTCGAAATTAGAATCAAATTAGAGGAGATTTTTTCTGAAAATGTTGATTCATCTCCCACTTTTCTAAGTTAATTAGAGACTGAGCTACTTATACCTCTAGTTTTCTCATCAACTGATGATACCAGAAGTAGACTTCCTTCATAAACTCATTCCAATAATGTACAGTTTTCTATCGTTATTAAATCGATTTCATCATTTTTCATTTTCTCTTTATTACATTTTTAATGGCACCAGAACTGATAACCTATTCTATCCGTATCGGATAAGGTTGAGGTACATATATTATCCTTTCCAGCGTAATGATAATTCCTCTTCCGTGAATCAATAATGATGAAGATTAGCTTACTGTAGGCTACAGTTTGTATGCTCTTGAATTTTAAACCAATTTAATTCAATTTCAGGTAGGAAGTAAATCGGTAATAATGTTCCCGCCTTTGAAATTCATTGCAGGCTTTACATTAAGCTTTATTGTCGTTATGATTGTATCCTGTGCGTGTGGAAATCCGACAAACAAAAAACTGATAGTTGAAGAGAAAGCCCGTATGTACGAAGAATTGAAGCTAAAATACGATGAAATGAAGGCAAAATACGACGAATACAAAAAAATAGCCGAAGAGTTCGATCTCCGTAAGTAGAAAATCTGCGATTTTTATCATAGAAGTGTCAAGGTTAACTATCCTTGAACGGAGAAAATTCACACACATTTACATTTCATTTTTAGCATATCATCCTGAAGGTTAGCTACGTAAACGAAAGGCAGTAAAAGAAGAAGTTGTTCATAAGAATACACCGGAGGTTTAGTGTAATATGCACATGTACCTATATTGTAGCAGCACAAAACGATATTATAATGAACGGGTGGTTCTAAACCCTTGACCTGATAAAACAACTTATTACGATGCATGGTTGCTCATTATTGGAGACAGCCGAAGAGAGATTGTCGAGACCCTTGTACCTCACAAGCACGGATATCCTGGTGATTCTTATTCACTAACAGACAATGTGCGTAGAAAATTGTGTAATTTGTTAAAATCGGCAAATAATCATAAAGAATACTCTGTCTGTCAGTAAAACAGAATGTTACACAAAAGTAAAGAGTTGTAGTGATGCTTGATTGATGAACATCATTCTCATCTAATAAATTATATCGTATCGAAAAGAGGGGTTTTGATACGTTATAATTTATTGGATGAGAAGGGTGTTCATCAACCAGGCTTCTTTGCATCTTTTTACTTTTATGTAACATTTTTTTTTACAGACAGGCAGCGTATTCTTTATTATTATGTGCGGATTTTAATAAATTACATAATTTTTTACGTGCATTGTGTGTTAATGAATAAGAGTCGCCAAAATATCCGCTCTTGTGAGGTACACGCGTATCGACAATTTCTCTGGGGCTATCTTCAATTACGAGTAACCATGGATCGCAATATGTTGTTTTATCTGAGTCAAGGATTATAACCTCCCGTTCATTAGGATTAGAACCTCCAGTTGATTATAATATCGTTTGGCGCTGCTACAATATGCATATTTCACTTGATAATGATACTGCCTCGCTGCAGAACTCCATATCTTCCTATAATCCACTGGAATTCCAGGATGTTCGTCTCCTGTCTTGCAACCCGAAGTTTACAAGTGGCACGGTTAATAACTTCGGAATTTTAGAGCGGGGCAGCATTAAAAATCTGAAAAATTTATAAAAGAAAAAAAAGTGACGGCAGGCAGAACGGTCGTTCTACGATTCAAGTTCAAAACGCTCCCAAATTGCCGATTTTCGTGATACCGAAGATAAAATGGTGGCGAACCTCGATTCTCTGCTGTACTACTACGCACAACAAGGATATTCGACAGTCGTCGAGCGCTTGCACGATTCGATTCGAGTAAAAATTCCAAATAAAGAAGCGAAAAACTTGTTCGTAGATGGCCCAGTAGACTTTTTTAGAGAATTTCATTCCATTAACCGCTCGGTGCTTGACAATTGTGCGAACATTTTTAGGAAAATTAACCTAACCGATGAAATCGAATGTAAAGACACATTAAGACACATAGGTGAAATTTTCACTGTAATGTGTAATCGAAGCTATTACATCCGATCTTGCCTGATGAATGAAACTTTGCTGGAAGATTTGATGTACGTAATAATGTACTGATCGGATTTTCAACCTGTAACACAAACTGTAGTACCACAGATCGAGAATATGTATAAGAAATTATCAGATCCTTGCAGTTACAGAAATAGTAATAGAGGTGTTGTAATAGAATTTAAAGTAAATGAAACAGCTGCAGTTCAAATGGACACTATTTTCAAAAAAGGATATAGCCGTGAATTATTTCGTAAATGGAAGTTACCATATTTAGGCCTACAATTAAGTCGTTTTTCCGAAAAAAAATCAAAATATTCGCGAGAAGCTTTCATTGAAGATAAATAAATTCTTTCACTTCAGACAAAATTTGATTTAAATTATTTTGGTCCAAAAACCAAGAAGCCTATACCTAGGTTGTAGATTTTTTTAAATTTCGAAAATACCATAAAATGGAAATAAGGTCGTTTTCGACTAATTCGAGACCGCTGGTTCCGAATATGATGATATCCTTTGTTAAGGGCATTTTTTTTGAAATTATCTCGTTTTTCAGCAAAGGAAAAAAGGACACGAAAAAAATGTCATCATTTTTTAAATCAGCGATCGAATTAGTCGAAACAATGTTTACGAATTAGTGGAGAATGACACCAGTAAATATTTTATTCAATAGGTGTAATGAATTTCAATTTTTGAGGAAAAGTAAAAAGTATGTTAACTTTGAAGTGAATTTTTTGAGCTTCCCATCGCGCCTAAAAGGTATGATGAACTTATAAGTAGAATAATTTTTTACTGATCTATGTTTATGGTAAGAGGTGCCCTTCGTGAGATATTGGTGGTAACTCCATTACCCCTCCGTAAAAATTCAATTTTTATGGAAGTCGGAGTATCCATTCCACCATCTCAAAAATTTCTATTTTCATTTCTTTTTTGCATCTAAAATATATTAAACGATACAGAATCTAAGAACACCAACATTGAAAAATGATTCTATATTTGATTATTGTTGCTTATAGTTCTTAATCTAGTACAATCACAGGCAGAATATCATAATACGTGTTGCATTATTATGATTCAGATTATATGAATTGTATATAAGTTTGTATTCGTCGGTTCTTAGCGGTGGAAGTAAAAGCCGCATAAAACGTTAAGTATAAAAATTTTCGATAAGAACATACGGTGAGACGACAAATACATTCAAGATCTAATATGATAATGGAATCAATACAGATACACTTATTATAGCAACGACATAAAATGCCTAATCCAGCGCTAATATTCAAACATCATTTTGGTGATTAAAAAAAAAAAGTAAAAATATAAAAATAATATTAAATATATTCACAATGGTAAAAGGTAAGTACGAAGAAATCCCCATGGTATCTTCAGTCATAAAAACATGAAACGATTGCATTGGTTTTCAAATATATCTCTTATTTCTTCCAAGTCGTTAAATATTCGTGTATTCATACGACAAAATGTCGTCTGCTTGGAGAAATCATGATGGGTCAGGCGAGTAGGAAAAAATAAAACAATTAGGTTTAACCAGGGCCGGAATGAGCTGCTCAAACGTAACGGTGCACCGGTCCCTTTTTTATGCTTAAAACTGAAACATCTGGGTTAACGCATGATAGAAAAATAAATACTTATGCTAATATGATTTTTATGGAAAATATAGCCACATTTCATCTCATTTCCAGATAATTCTTTCTTATTATTTTTAACGTGGCCGTGACCTTACTGCGGGTGACTATGATTCATTTTCACTAATTTCAGATCGCTGATTCTAAATTTGATGATGTTTTTTTGGTAATTACTCAATCTACCCCTACACAACGACGTTTGCCAGATGAAAATCTTGATTTAAAAGAAATCCACAACTTATAGGTTTTTTCGTTTTTGCTCAAAAAGAATTTCTCGTCAAATTTTGGTCACGCCAAGTGTTCAAATTATGGTTTTCGGACTCGAGCAATTCATTTCCGACGTTAATTTCCTCAGAAGATGTGTCCTTGCAAAGGTAAGTTTAAGTCAATTTAATGTAAAATTACTTCTTCTAGGAAAAGAGAGAGGGGGGGCGAAAGAGTAACATTAAATTCGAAATCAGCAATAATAAATTATGGTTACAATATTGACACCAAATTTTGAGATATTTTTGAAATTGTCACAAAATGTTAAAAAAGCTGTGTAACATGTGATAGAATTATTTTTCATAAAAAGGAACCTGATTAATTTATTCTGATTTCTAACTTTACTTTTGCCTTTGAAAATTTGTTCTTTTCTCTATTCTTCATTCTGGCCCTTGGGTTAATCCCAAGTTACTTAGTTCTTTTCACGGGTAAATGAAATTTAAAGCTTTTCCGAATATTGCCAACAAACGGACAGAAGACTGGTACCTTCCACCTGAATAATTTTGTTTAAACAGGTATGCGCAAACTAAAATTCATTTAAATAACATAATTATCTAAATCGAATTCATTTCAGATTTAAATTGAAAAAAATATATCTTCACAAAAATACCAATCGAATGTAATGCAACGAAAACAATTATTGCAAATTATTATCAATGAAAATGTTTTCTCAATTAATAAAGAGAAAAAAATTAACAAGGAAATTGCAGAAAAATAAGATTGATACCGTAAAATGTAATATTCTCATGTAACAGGAGTCTTATTTTGGACGTTGATGTTTCGTAATTTAATTCCTATAAAATAAAGATGTATATAATTTCATCCCCGCTAATTAAGGGTCTATTCTACATACACGATTGCATATTGGTTTGCCTGCCAAGTGACCATTTTCGCACAACATTGATTCTCAAATACTACTTATCAGCTGTTACGCTTGAAATTTGAAATATACATTTGTTAGAAGAATTCGAGAAACTTCACAGAAGGTTTTTCGATTAATTGATCATTTGTCGAGAAAAACGCGAAAAGAATTGGCTTTTGAGGAGGTCATATTTCATAGCTCATAACTTCGTTATAAATCAAAATTCGAATTTTTCATTTCAGAATAAGTTGAAGAGAAGTGTCTTAACTTCTTTATTTTCAAATTTCAAAAGTTTTCATAACAAATTCACGAAGAATTTTAGTCTTAAAAACGTCATTTTTTTAGAATTATCAATTTTGGTTCCCATATAGATAACATATAGTGCCCGCGATGTTTAGTTATACTAAAAAAAAAAGAACCGTGTGTGTGAAATAGAGCCTTAAGTACCGTTGAATAATTCAAAATTTTAATATTGTATGTGACGAAATTGATCATTAGCGAAGTTGAGGAAGTAAGATAAGTGAAGGAATTAGATAAGGCGATAGGTAGTGGTATAATTGCCAGACCGAATTCAAACACATTTTAGAATCGATACTTGTACTTTCATATGTTCATACATAATGTAATTCCATGCCCAATATGGTCAATGATTATCAGTAATCAGAGCTGGCAAATGTATATATTTTTATATTGATTTCGTATCATCAACTTGCCAAAATTAATACGGAATCATCTGGTTTAAGTCACTTTTGAACTCAAAAACCAAATTTAATAATTATTATTTTAATATATTTCATCAAAAACTTGTATTTTTTAGTATATTATTATGTATTTATCAGAAAACAAAACAAAATTTATTACTTAATTATTATTCTAAAAATTAATCATTTATTTTTTTTTTGTTGTAAAAAATAAATTTATCACATTCAAACAATTTTAAAATTAATTTTTTCAATAACTTCAAAGTTGATTTTTTAATTAGAAAAAAATTCAAGATTCATTTTTTCCGTTTTTTTTTTTTTTTTTTTTTTTTTTTTTTTAATCAAAATTAAGTTCTTTTTTAAATGTTTTTCAAAAAAAAAAATATTTTTTATTTTTTTGTTTAGAATTAAATTTTTCAAATAAAAAAATATGAGATCCATGTTTCCAATTTTATAAAAATTAATATTTGAAATGAAAAAAAATCATATTTTTAAAAAATTTTATTCATAAAAAAAATGTTGTAAATTTGAAAAATTTTTGCTGCAATATATATTGCTCCTAATAATTTTAGGTGTGAAAACTGAGAAAAACATGTAAACATTTCAATCTGAATATTCCATAAATACATTTTTTTTCGCATATTTTGATTGCATATTTCATCATTCGTTGATTTTATAAATTATACACATATATATACTCGAGCTCTATCAACAGGCAATTTCGGGGGGGGGGAGGGCTTGTGAGAAAAACTGGAGAGAGCTTTGACTTCTTTTCTTGTTAGTTGGTACCTTAATTTTTCTGGGTTCAACAGTTCAACACCCTTGATTACGGGTCTGCCAATTAATAAAGTATTTTGTAATCGTTTTCATTTTCTCATTAAACAGAAAAATTATGATCTCGGAACCGAAATGCGAACCTCTACGCGTATGAAAAAAATCACCACCCAGCTAAACTGAAAACATATACAACTACCTACCCAGTCTTTTCTCAACCACCTTACTTCCTCGTATTTCAAATTAAATTCAATTTAACCAATTTTGAGCAAGAGCATCTACTACTAAGATTTCTTAAATTATAACAAAATACAATGAACTAACATTACCAGCGTCGTATAAAGCTCGACGGAACGATGAAAAATTCAATGCCCTTCGCCAACGTTACTTTTCTTCATCACTTTCAGTATTTCCTCGTACCGTCGAACTTCCATTACGTACGCGAATATAACGAACGAAAAAAATATAACAACGAAACTGATTTAAAACAATAAGAAATTATTCAACGAGTAAAAATTTACACTATACAACAATTATTTAAATGCCAGTGAGAACAACGCGTCCGGGTGCTTTTTTCAAGCAAGCTAGCAATTTATTTCCTTCGGTACACGTACATTCGTACTCGTTCAACTACGTACATATATGTACGCGAAAACTTAATATATTACAACACTATATGCTTATGTAAAAAAAAATGTCGATCAAAGAAGCGACCATGTTTTGGATTCAAAAAAAAAAAAATAAAAAAAAATAATAATAAACAATACGTAAAATAAAGGGGGAAAGTGCTACAGATAATGTCGTAATACTTTAGACGTTTTAGCCTATTACACGTATTATAGACGAGACTAGCTTTTTACACCGGAAATGTAAATAATTTATACGTACAAACGTAGAAGTATAAGAAAAATAAAAATGATATAAAACCAGTATAATAGGTATACTTAAACGATAAAGTACATTTTTTTCGCATTGTTCGCGCGTGCATCATAAACTTCGTTTTTTTTTTTGTGCAAAAAAAAAGTATTAACAGTTACCTACCTTCCTTCATTTCAATTTCTTTCAATCGAATTATCAAAATTTATACATAAATAAAAAGAAAATTAAATAAATAATAACAAAATACTTATTCCGTTTTTAAAACTTAAAACCGTGTAAAAGACTAGAATGACGTTTATTTTGTAATTGACATAACTGCGTTTGTGTATCGAGGAGTACAATACTTGTAATTTGTCAATTGTCACCGGTCGATCAATAATTACGCTGTTAATAATTGCGTAATAAAAGGTAACTTGAATAGGTAACAAGTGATAAATTCGTTTTTCAAATTTTTCCATTAAGTAAATAAAGTTGAATTTTAAATTAAATTAAATTAAAAAAAAAAAAAAAAAAAAAAAAAAAGCGCAAACGATAACACCTTTTTCTCTTTTTCAACTAGTAAATAATGTGCAAAATTAATTGACAAGCGTTTAAAGAGATTGTAACGTACGCGATTTAAAAAAAAAAAAATTCATACATGTACAATCGTATCATGCATGTCGGGCTAGTTCTCGCTGCATTAATGCGGCGTACTTTTTATACCTAGACTTACACATAGCGACTGTAAAATAAAAACCATGTACTACAGGAAGAAGCGTTTTTGTTGAAATTACAATGCAGTTGACCATTATAATAACGTATAATTTTGCGACACCGAATTTGTTTCCTGCGCCAGAGTCCTTACTTGAGTATTATTTTCTTCTAAGCTATCGTAATAGTCCAGACAAATAGGGAAATAATATGGGAATTTTCGCTTAGTAGTTGGAAATGATCTTAAAATGTCTACAGTGATACCCTGATCTGCAGGAAAAAAATCACGAAAAGCGATCGATGCTCTTTTTTGGGGGATGGGGAGGGAGGGGTTTAACCATTTCAAGACTCGCGAAAGGGAGGCTCCTACGATAAAAATAGTGCAGTGCGAAAATATTCTACACTACATTTCACGCAAGTTTGCTCACTATACTTTTTTCGCCAAAAGCCATAGAAACCTCAAAAAGTGCACTTTAAGTTCACCCTTTTTTGTCCATAAATGAAGGTATAGTTGGAAAACGAATTTTTTTCATTACAACACAAAAATAGTTTTATTTCGAGATAAAGCGTGAAAACTCTTCATCAATTTATAGATAAACGTCATAACTAAAATTTAAATTGGCAGTTAATTTTATACATAATCCATAACCGTATAAAATTGAGTTTTTTGCTCATTTTCAAAGCTCTCTAAAATCAACTTATTGTAGGTAAGAATTATCGTGCTTTATCCAATTAATTAATAAGTTCCTCTAAAAAAATTATTACTGCCAAATTTAATAACTTTAATAAATATATCTAATAATTAAATTAAAATTTTATTTTAATTATAATAGAGTATCTAATTTTAGTTTATTAAATAAATAAAAAATTTTATTCATAAATTATTAATAAAAAATTTCATTCCACTAATAATTTTTTTAAATAAAAATTTAAATTTTAAAATAGCTATGAAAACCTGTTTATATCAATTTTTATCATTCACCCTTGTAATGTACTGGTAGAAGAAAGTTAATTTTTTTTTAAATAAATCCCAGCGTTTTTTCCACTTTTAAGATAATCACATAGGTGTCGCCCATCAAGGAGTGGAATTAAATATACAGTTGGAATTCATTTGAAAAAAGCTACAATTTTTATACAGAACGCGTGGAGACTAAAATAACCAAATAAGTGTGAGGAATTGCGAGATTCTGAAGAAATTAAAAAGGGTAAACTTAAGGTGAATTTTTTGAGCTTCCTATTGCATTTGAAAGGAAAAGTATAATGAGCAAACTTGTGCGAAACCTACAGCAAAATATTTTTGCTCTGAACTATTATCAATGTAGGAAGCTCCCTTAGCAAGATATTTCAGGTGAAAAGTTAATTCTGAAGGATTCAATCCCTCTCTCTCTCTCTCTCTCTCTCATCAAAAAAACAACGAACAAAATCTTCATGATTCATCATTCTCGATATTAGAGCACGATTTTCAGCCAAATAGCGAAAATTCCCATTTTATGCTTTCTCAGAATCTAACTTATATGGACTATAGGATAACTTGAGAATTAAAATTCAAACGATACGATTGATTTACTTACTTCAAAATAAAATATTTATTTATTATTTTAAACACCTTCACTGTAAGGGTGTAAGATTTTAATAATAAAATACCACCGAACTGAACCTAAACAATCTAACCGAATCGAGTACATGTATAGGAAGGTAATAGTTGGTTAGTCGTAGCATTAGTCATTTAATATTTCATCGTTAATTCAAATTAAAAGGTAAAACATTTCATCACAGAAATTTTAACATAGGAACACAATAACCACATTTTCTTGTCGTCAATTCCATGCCGGTGTTTGTACCATCAGGTTCACTACCGCTAGTAGCTTTGAAAAAAAATGGAGGGGGGGGGGAGAAAGAAAGAAAATTAAAAATACATAGCAGTGAAAGGCATAATAACCCATTACGTTGGAGTAACGAGAATTATTTCATAATTTATACAAACACGACAAAACAAAAACAAAAAAATTTTCAAATAAAAAAAAAGTCAAACAAAATTAACCTAAAACAAAACGGTATTGTTTGTATCGCAACAATATAAAAATCTAATACCAATCTTAGAATGTACGAATCTTACGTTGATATGACTAGAAAAAGTTACAAGAATTATCTAACCGAATATACGAAACATACAAGAAAAGTTGGGGGGAGCATAAAAAAAGGTCATGCACGTATACTATAAATATCTAACCGATGGATAACCTTTTGATTCGTTTTGCTGCAACAATAAGCTTTCTTCATTGGGCGATTGTTCCATTGGAGGCGGCGGAGGACAAATATAAAGTGGAGCGGCAGTGTGTGCAGTACCTAGTAAATCTTGCAATAGTACAACCTCGGAATTAGCGGTGCCACCGGTGATGCCGACCAACTGAATGGGCAATTTGGATTGTGAGGCTTGCCTAGAGTACGTGGCTAGAGCAGCAGCCGATCTCATGATGGGTGCGCTTTTGCCGGCGAGTACTCGGAACCGCTGGCCGCCGACATGTTATCCGATATCAGTTTCTCCATTTCGGGGTCATTTTTCGAAGGACCGTTTCGGTGGGCGTTCGAGGTGCCGTTACTGGTGTCGTGCTTTTTTAGAATCGATTTCGAACGACGGTGCGTTTCCGGAGACATGGTCGATCTGTCTATCGAATCCGCCGATGCTGAGGTTTTGCTGTTGCTTTTACCTGCAATTTTAATCGAAATGGCATAGAAATTAGGATGCTGCTTTAACGCGTTATTCGACTTCTTCATCAATAGGTAAAGTTTTCTTTGACGTTCAATTAAACTTCCGAAATATTTCAACACGATAAAATAATAATGCTGATAAATATTTGCTCTTACTGCTAGAAAGCCTGTTTCTTTAGAAATTACAAAAATTCCAGATTTGAGATATTTTAAAATTGCTTTGCCTTCAAAAGTGATTAAGCATAAATTCCGCAAGTCGGATTCAAAACTTCAATTCTTGCATCAGAAATGAATGAAAACAGGAAAACATCCAAGAACTACTCAGACCCTTCAAGAGTTATTATTGAATGATGGTGGAGGAAGAGGAGGGTGGTTTCGATTTGTCAGGGAAAATTATTTTAGGTTTCAACATAATATATAACCATTAAAACAATTTATAATAATCGTAATACGTTTTTAGCTGAGTTTTTAATAATAACAATAGCTATTACAGCTTACCTGATTTGGGAAGGGAAGGTCGCGGGAGGGTGTGGTCTTCAAATCTTTGCGTTTCAGACCATTTGTAATCATCTGGCAAATGCCCAACTTTTTGGTATATATATTTTCCCCCCACGCGTAGCGCCGGCGATTATTCATAAAATTCGCTCAAAATTTGGTGAGGAACTCTTCTTGAAAATGCGCAGAAGTGCTTTTTTTGTTTTTTCGAAAAATTTCAAAATGGCGGATCACTCAAATTTTGAGGGGGGCTGGAGAAGAGGCATATAGCTCAAATTTTTTGTTTTTGATCTCATATGAAAGAGTGAGTCACGGACACCAACATATTTAAATTTCAGCTTCCTAAGTGCATTTTGAGGAGAGTTAGCAAAAACCTGTTTTTGAGGAAATTGTTTTTTGTGTCACTCGCCTTGCGCAGGCGGGTGTGGATAAAATTCGCTCAAAATTCGGTGAGGAACTCTTCTTGAAAATACGCAAAAATGTTTTTTGTTTTTTCGATAAATTTCAAAATGGCGGATCACTCAAATTTTGAGGGGGCTGGAGAAGGGGCAAATAGCTCAAATTTTTCGTTTTTGATTTCATATGAAAGAGTGAGTCACGGATACTAACATATCCAAATTTCAGCTTCCTAAGTGCATATTGAGAGGAGTTAGATCAAAAAACGGCTTTTTGAGGAAGTTTTGAGTCATGAAATTTCTTGAATCTTCCATATCTCCCCACCAAATCAAGTTAAAGAGGTCAAATTTTGTGTGTGAGGTTAGTTGGTGACCACAATATGACCTCTTGAATTTGGATCAAAATGGATCAAAATGGCGGATTATCAAAATTTTGAGTAGAGCTTGAGGAGCCTCAAGTTGGTAAAAATGTAATTAATATGAATTCATATGGTTATTGGGGATAAGTTGTATACTATATCCCGAATTCACTTCCATACATGATGTTGGAGGGGGAAGGCGGGGTTATCAACCTAAAATAGTGGTGGGGTACAGGAGGGGTCGAAAATTTTTTATTGCTGTGTCATATGATAAAATGAGCCCAAGTGACAAACGTATTTTGATTTTAGCTTCCTCAGTGATTTTGGAGGGGAGTTAGAGCAAAAAACGGCTTTTGGAGGGGAAATTGCTGCAGGAAATTTCATGAATCTTCCATATCTCATCACCAAATCGGCCTAGAATGGTCAAACTTTGTGTGTAGGATTAGTTTGTGACCAGAATATAACCTCTTAAATTTGAGTCAAAATGGATCCAAAATGGCGGATTATCAAGATTTGAAGATAATTTGAGGACCCTCAAATAGTTATAATTTGAGAAATATGTGTTCACATGATTATTTCATGGCAAGAAATACTACATTTGTGCCAAATTCAACTTCTTAAGTGTTTTTGGAAAGGATAGGGTAGGGGTTTTCAGACTTGGTATTGGGTGTGGCCTGTAGTCATGAACGGTTAAGCAAGGTTATTAGTAAATCAAAACAAGCTCCAATTAAAAACTCAGCTTCAGTAATGCGGCATGGCTGCTCACGTTTTTTTGTTTTATAGCGACTTTTCATAACACACGTCCAAACCACTCATCTTTAGCAAGCCATAGATCCACACTCGTTCTTCCTTGAAAAATGGTTTATGGCTCATTTTATAGGGAATTGAAAGGAGAGTAAATTTTATTAAGACCTTTTTGCGCTAGGACCAAATGCGGAGGAGATAAGGGCCAAAAACTGATTTTGGGGTACATTTTCCCCCCTGGGAGATACGCTCCACACCTAGGGGTCAGGACTTTTAGTATGTTGTTTAGAATGGTGTTTCTAACAACCATACCAAAAATCGCTTTGATGGGAATTTTTCCGACCTCAACGTCTAAATGCACTGGACTATTTTTATAGCTTCTATTGGAACTTCTAGAATCAATTCTTGTTGAATAGAATAAGTCACGCCTTAAATAGAGGAGTTGAAAAAAAAAAGATTCTTCGAATCTGTACCTGATTTCGATAACGTAGGAAAACCAAATAAATGCTGATTAATGGCTTTGGTGGCGTTTGCCAGCGATCTACCAGGTATGAAAGACTTGCCTCTCCTGTTCTTATCTGAGTATTCGATTAGGCCCGGAGTCTCGTCGATATTCACCTATAAAATACAACCATCAGTACATGAAAAAATCCATCTGCAACTCTTGTCAAACCACTCACGTACCCTTTGAAACCTCGTCCTCCAATTCTTCGTGGTAATAGCGTCGTTCAAGCTACCTCTGCTGCCACGATCCACCACACCGAATCCTTTATACGTTTCTTCGAGCGGTGACGCGCCTAAACTCCTCAAAGCCGCATTACTATAAGTCGATTTACTATTTGAGGCGGTATGGCATTGCAACGGATTTATATAAACATTGGAATTATCTAGAAGCGGATCGAAAACCGTATCCTCTGTCAGGTCGGCCTGCGAATTGAATGGTTGCGTATTACAACTGGCGTACGTATCCGAGCTACCGATGCTGCCCATTTCGTGGGCCCCGTTTATGAACGAATCGGCCCGTTGAGACGATCTCATCGTTCGCATTTCCATGCAAACCGGATTTCTCGATTCGTTGATCGGGAACTGCATTAAATTTTCGGCATCTACGAATTGCTTATAGTCCTGCAATACATCGTGCATTAGGTCATCGACAGTTCGACATTTAACAATCATTAGGTAATCGTAAGTATTGCAATATTATCCCTACAGCGGGTGCGCGTATGCTGCATTTTACGCGTATACATATGTACTATATAATGGTGGGAGTGTACGATTTACCCTTTCGTAATTCTTTCATCGAATCGTTGTAATGGTCGACGTGCTGTACCAATATACTCATCTCATTCTCTACATAATCCTCGAGAAGTAAATTCAAAGACCATAGAGCAAAGAAAAATTATTTTTACCTGATCTCATACAATACCACAACTTGCGGATTCATTAACTAAAAAATTCCCCCATTAGCAACGATCGCCATTTGCAAATTAATCGCACAGTCTTGTCTTCTTATTTTTAAAAGTTCTCTTCGCTCGATTAAATATGCCTAAAGCTTTTTAAACATACTATCGTTCCAAAGTTATACCACCAAAACCTTTAAACCAGCCACGTCTACGACCACTCGCTCTTGCACGAATCGTACACACAAAATCTACGCTATGTATACCTAATATTTTCTAAAAATTAATCAATAATATAGGTACCTACTAAAAAAAAAGGAACATGGAAGCGTATTGTATAAACAGAACGTATACATACATTTCTACGCATATCTAACTACTGCAAAGTACTATACAGTGATACGATATAAACGTTTAAATAATTTTCACACAACAATTCACGGCGCTACTCGACTACTTCAAGCACATGCATGCTCAAGAATTATATACTTTTACGATGTATACATTAACTATTGTCGTTTTTTTTCCTCGTTTAATTACTTTTTTTTTCCTTTGCTACTTCTATTCGTGTATATATACCTATAAAAGTGTGTGTGTGTGTAAGACCATATCAATGAACTCATAGATCACTGACAAAAAGCGAACATCGATTGAAAATTCTCAAACGCCAACGATTCGAATCGAAACATATTTCACATCAATTCGCTAATCACACGTCATGTCGTAATGATAGAATCCAATAGAACCACACTTTTTTCCATTTTATAGTATCAGCGATTTCAGCTTCACCGAAGGATTAGTAGAAATGGCTTTTTGCTTTCAAACACGATGACTCTAACGGATCAGAGGATCATCAAACTTCATGACTGGGCAATTGAACGTTAAATTTTAAATCCCATATTCACCATGATCAATGTAGAGTAGGTATCTGATTGACGGAGTGTACTAATCTGACGTATGTAGTTACAAATGCAATGGTAATTTTGGGTGATATTTCCAACTAAATATCTATTATGTTATTTAAGCAGAAATTTCTGTTTTTTATGCTTGTCATTAGGTGGTGTCTTTTAAAACATGCATGTACCTCAGTTGTGAATTTTTTTTTGTGTAGTTGTGTATCCTTACGCTGCCCCAACAGCCTGTAGAAATTGAAAATTTCGACATTTCAAATGATACGTTGAGAAATTTGGAATATAATAAATTAATATTTTTGCATTACGTTTAAATATAACCTAATAAATTCTAAATATTATATGAGAATATTATTTTTTCACTACTATTTTTCAGCCTATTTTAATTTAATAAGCAAAAATTGTTTAGTTTTTAGCTAAATTTTCAAGCCTACCCACCTGATTTTGAAAAAGAGAGCTGATGGAGCGGAGGGTGCAGTTTTCAAATTTTCACATTCTAGATCATTTGTAATCAACAAATATCCAACCTTTTGGTATTTACGCATAGTTTATTATTCCTCCCCCCCGCGTTAACTGCGTTAGGCATAAATCAAAATTGCTGAAAATTTAGTAAGAGACTCTTAATGAAAGCATGTAAAATTGTGATAGTTGACTTAAATTTTTGGAAAATGAAATGGGGGCAAATAGTTCAAAATTTTTGTTCTTCACCTCCTTTGAAAAAAATAACATGAGAACATCAATATTTTCAAAATTTATTGATTTGGAGCAAAAAACAACTTTTTGGGGTTTTGAGTCATGAAAGTCTTTGAATTTTCTTTATTTCATCCTTAAATGGATCTAAAGGTCCGTCCACACGTAGGATGATCAGCTTATTCAGGTTGGATGATCAGCCTAGGCTAATCAGCTTTGGATGATCATCTGTCGACGTCCACACTTATTCAGCTTTTTGCCATCGACAGAAGGAATCGGTACATTACATTACAGGAAAATATGTGAGGAAAAAGTTAAATACTACATTTTTAAGTGTTTTTGCGCGTTATTCTCCAAATAGAGTCAGTCATTATGAGGGATACGCGACAAGTACAATCGGTGGTGGTGAAAAGTAGGGTAGCATGAGTAATTTCTACCCTACCCTCACCCCCATATGGTGAAAATGATGAAAAAAATTTTCATTTTATAATAAAAAAAATTTTTAAAATATGTAATAAAATAATCAGGAATTAATTTTGTAATCAAAAATAAATTCAGTTTTTAAATAATTCTTCAATATCCGAAATTAATATTTTATATGAAAAAATTTACTAAAAATTATTAAAATTATTGTAGTGTTTTTAGGTGTCAAGTTTATGAAAAAAGATTTGTTACTAATAAATTAATAATACTTACTGAAAAAATATATAATCTTTAGTAAATTTTGCGTTGTAAATAATTATTTTAATTTCAGAAAAATGGTCAGATGACTAAAAAAAGTAACTTTCTGATTTTAAAATTATTTTCATTCTATTGAACAATAAATTGTATGTGAAATGGCGAAAAATTATATTTGGATGAGCGAACGTGGATGATGCAGTCGCGTCCACATTATTCATCATCCTTTGAATAGACCGACATCAAGTCGATCGAGGATGACGGGCTGATCAGCTTCGTTCAGTTCAACGAGGCTGATCATCCAAACGTCCACACTACATTCATCCCAGGCTGATCATCCAGGCTGAACGAAGCTGATCATCCTCGTGTGGACGCACCTTAAAAGACTCAAATTTCGTGTACGGATTGACTGAGGACTAAAATATGTAGATTTAAACTTGGACTAAACTGGATCTAAAATGACAAATCATTAAAATTTGAGAAAGGCTCGATGAACCTCTAATATGAAAAATATGAAAACACGATATGATTCCTTTACTGGGTGTAAGAAATTCATCATATTCCAAGTCAACCGATACACGTGATGTTGGAGGGGAGAAAAGAGGTATTGCCCCCTCAAAATTGACTCAAACGAAGCGTGGAAGATATCTGATTCCAGTTGCAGGTGTTAAAGTGAACCCAAATAACTGAAATGAACTAATTTCAACTTCCTAAGCGAATTTAAAGAGGGTTAAACGTGATAACTAACTTTATGTACTATTTATATCTCCCCACCAAATCGACCAAAAAAGATCAAAATTTGTATGTATCGTTAGGTAGTGACGAGAATATGAATCCTTTAATCTGTGCATAATCAAAATTTGAAGATGACTTAGAGAAATTGAAAAATAAGTGAACGTGTGATTTTTGTATGCAACAATCGCTAGATATTCTAAATTCAACTGATTTCCAAAGGGATACATAGGGTTTTCAGTTCCAGCATTGGGTTTGGGCATAAAGAGACTAACAACATTATTGGCAAATTTGAACCAGCTCCCAATTATAAATTCAGCTTCAGTGATGCGGACCGGCTGCTTGTGATTATTTTATAAATTCTACCAAAGTTATAGGAATTATAGATTTGTTTCCATTTTATTTCCTCTATTAGTATAAATAAATTTTATTTATTCATTTTTTACTAACTGATTAATGATGAAAACACTAATTTTCATGCGAAAACCCGATTAAGAAATAAATTTTTGTTTAATTTGTTCACCAGGCAATTTTTTGAAGTCCAACGCATCTAGATACTGAATTACATAATTCTGTTAGCAGGGTCATGGCAAAAATCATTTTCATCGGGGAGAGGAAGGAGGAGAGAGCAAAATTGAGAGGAGTCATTTCATAATTTTTTAATAGCTCGAAAATCTAGCCGTGCCTCTGGCCTTCGTTGCAGAATACGTGCACGTTAATGGAAAAAAGTAAAAAAGTAAAGTAAGTAGATTTTACATTAAATTTTTTTATAATTCCAATAAATATAAAAACAAAGAAGAAGATAAAAAATTACCAAATTACAGCAGATCGAATTCCCTTTTCAATTTTTGCATTCAGAAAATCAAAATAATATGTAGACGTTCGACATTAAGTCTTTGCATTGAGCGAGTAGTAATTGTGATACATCTTCACCATTCGCTATTAGTTTAGCATTTTGTTGGCTTGCTTTTTTTTTTAAAATAATTATTGTTTTTAAAATGAATAAATAATGAAATACAGTCTTTTTTCTTCTTCTTCGACCAGTTTAAACCTTGCAAATTTTTACTGCACTTGGAAAAAATCTAGGCAGCCACCACTACTTGGCTGCGACATAATCTCCGAAAAAAACCCAGAAAAAATTCCAGTTCCCACCGTTAATGGGAACATCTGCTAAAATGAGATTAAAGTTTTCTCAACTTTTAAAAAATTTAAATAAAAAATGATTTTTAGGTTTTTTGCATTTATATTTTTTTTTCATTATATCTATTTTTTAATATTATACATAATAAAAATATATTTTTTTTTTATAAATTTAACACCTAAAAATACATCAATTATTTTAATTTTTTTCATTAATTTAATCGAATTAAATAGATTTTGAAGACAAAATGAAAATTTCATTCAATGGTTGCCTCATTCGCAAACGCAAATTGAATCATGTTTTGTTCATAGATCAGGGAGGCAGTGTTGCCAACCAGAATGGAAAAAAATCCCCGAATTTGGCGAAAAAAAATCCCAGGTACGGGAAAAAATCCCAGATCGTGTTTTTAAAATATGAACGACTTTTTTTTTTTTGTTTGCGAAGTATATATTCATTAAAATTGAAATTATAATTGAAAAATTTTATTAATTTTAGATTACACCTTACTGCAATTGGGGAATTACTTTATACTTTATATTGGATTAATATAAATTATAAAAAAATAATAAATAAATTAAAGATAAAATCAAGAGATTATTATTTCTATCCTTGGACAATAGTAAAATACATTGATGCAAAAATATTCTAAAATTCAATTCAACAAACTTAACTACTTGTGTGGCTTTGCAGTCTGCTTTCCCAGGTAAGCGGTAAAAATGTAAACAGATTAAAACTTAGACCATTTAGTATTTAACATAGACCGCGCTAACTAATGGAAAATCACGTTATCAGTGGCTCCAACATATGAGTGATTCTATAAGCGATTCAGTTCCAAACAAATTGAATTATCAGTGATTATCAAGATTTTTTTCCCGGGTTTTTCGGGGTTTTTATTTTATTAATGTTGAAAATGTGTTAAAATGAATTAATGAATATGATTTTTGAAACCTGCATTGCTTGTGGTGATCGAGATTCGACGATTTCAAGGTTTAAGTAAGTATTTATGGCTTTTATGCTTTATTTCGCAGTCAATGTGTTTTACATACTTCCTAAAGAAAAAATGCGAGGGAAAGATGGCTTAGGAATTGTGATGTACTGCCACCATACGAATTCTCAAAATCTGCAAAAATATGTGCCCTGCACTTTGCAGAAGAGGCATTCTCTACCCCGAAAACAGAAACAGTTCGTCGAAGAAGGTTACGGAAGAATGCAGAACCCAGTTTTCGAGTAGAGTTTGCATGGTATTTCTTTATTTAGTTGAAAGAGAACGCAATGTGTTAGTGATTTCTAAAGTCCAAAAAAAATTTTAATTCAAGTCAAATGAGATCTTTTGAAAACATATGAGTGAAAAAAGAAATACCATACAAACTCTACTCGAAAACTGGGTTCTGCATTCTTCCGTAATCTTCTTCGATGAACTGTTTCAACGTGATAGAAATCACTGAGTCATAGGAAAAATTATTTTTTTACACATAATAGAGTAATTTGTTAAAAGAATTACGAAAAGAATTATTTAAAAAGTTAATAATCACGTATTCATTTCATATAGCTAATAAAATTATTGATAAATTGTGTTTGTTTGGAACTGAATCGCTTATAGAATCACCCATATGTTAAGACCAGGTTCTTATCAGTTAGAGCGGTCTATGTTAATACTAAATGGTCTAAGGATTAAAAGAACGTCATTGTTACCAACTCAGAGACTTGACTAAATGGTGAACACTGAACAGGAAAAATTCGAAAAGAAAATTTAAAAGTTTAAAACATAAATCTAATTTGCTCAATCAAATTTTATGCGTAAAAACGCTATAAAGTTGAAAAAATCCCAGAAAAATAAGAAAAATCCCAGAAATCAAGAAATCCCAGAAAATCCCAGCATGTTTTCTAAAAATGTCGAAAAATCCCTAGATCCTGGGATTTATCCTTAGGGTTGGCAACCCTGCAGGGAGGGAGAGAGGTAAATATTCTTTCGATGTTTCAAAGTTACATAAGTTAAAATAAGTTTTACATGACAACATCAAAAATGTCGAAATTATTACAATGTAAAAATCGTATTTTTTAAAGAATTATTTCTCAAGATCCCCTACCAAACGTTTTTTTGCTGCAGTGGTAAGTCGCATATGGAATAAATTCTTGAAATGTTTATCTTTACTCTAACATGCATGATAATTATCTCATGTAAGTCTCATAATTCAACACAATCCGTTGGAAATATCTTTTTTAAAACATATTTTAATCAATTCTTACTTAATATAAAATTAAAGATCTAACACGATCAGAAGATAAGACCAGAAAAAATCACACCCAATGAAAATACGAGCTATAGCAAAATTTGCGCCATAGAACCGATAGAAGAATGACAAATCAGACAAATGAAAAGAATAACTCCACTAAAACCTCAACATAACATTATGGTCAATATGGTCACGATTCAAATATGTAATAATTAACTCAACAATACAAAAATACTAACCTAACCTAAATTAATTGCATACAAGCTCTTCCTTAATGTTAACTAACCATAAGAGAATTTGATTTTAACACAAATCCATCTATCATATCACATGTCATACTTATTGGGAGAAATTAATACACCTACATCAACGATCAACATATTTCATTATATACTAAAACGAGTCTATACCTATATCTACAATTACTTAGTAGGTAGGTACTCATTTTTATTCATTAATTTATTAAAAAAATTTCAAAAGAGCCTAAGATTAATGGGTTAGTTATATTTTCATTAGATACAGAGAGATGTTAATTCGTTTAATTCAAGTAATAGGTATGTACATGAATATAGGAGGAAGGTGAAAGGAGAAATTACCATCTACAATATACTCGTAGGTAATTAGTATTAAGTACGCAGGTAAGTATTTGTCTGGCTAAATTATTTTTCGTATTACTAATACTTATTTGCTCATGTAGAAAAACTTACCTATAAACGTATTTTTGCTATAAATAGGTGCATACACGATCGGTAAAATCAACATTTTGAACTTTTTGTTCGAACTCGACCCGGATAAGCGGATAGACGTTGTGGCGAACAGAAATACCGTAACCAAGCCTGTTTCGAATAACCACACGTACCCTAATTATAAGATCTGCATATTGCATTGGTACGTTAAATCATGATTAGAGATAATTTTCCATTAAGAAAAAACAAAAACAAAACAAAACAAAAATAATTATAAACAGAAAAAAACATACATTTAACACATTTACACAATTATTGTAAGTATAGTATGAAGGACAACAATTAAAAGCGACATAAAAAACGCCACACATGGATTTTTTTTCGTTATTATCCAAAGCTTCGATGTACGAATCATAATAATTTATTTTGTCGACGTTGACGAAAAAAATAAAAAAATTGAAGAAAAAAGTTCTAACAGCGACAGGTGAAAAACAGAAGACAAGACTAATCGCCTATTGGTGCCTGTATCATTTTCCATCGCCACATAAACCTCTGTTCTCCATCTCCGCGTGATTACTTTTCTTCGGACTGGATTCGGAACGCTCCAGACATTACACAAGTGCAACAAGCGAGAGGATGTAAGCTGCCACAGTTATCTTCTCAACTGCCATTGTAAAGCGTGAAATGAGAGAGCAACGCGTGTCCTCTTTTTTAAAGCGACTAAAATAATTCCCATTTCTATTCGAATAAACGAATCCGGTCTCGACGATAAGCTATGTCAGCAAAATGTACCTTCAGGTTTCAACCATATCGAATGAATATTTAAATCGACTTTTGTACCAGTGACATGTGCCTCGACGTTTCTCCAACGCTACTGCCTTCATTCATCATAACCCTACTTGCCTTTCAACGTGTGCGTAAAACGACGACGCATCAAGAGTACAATACCAGGGACTACTGGAGCGAGAGTGGGGATAACGCGACACCGAGGCAGAGTTCGCGTCAGTATCGTTTTCACCTCTGTAACGCGTAGACGTGTTTTCTTCTCTTTTCTCTTCGTTGGCCTTATTTATTCTAATTTTTTAACGCTTCGTACATTCCTACTTGAAAGGCGTGAATAATAAATGGAATAATTTAAAAAACCACGCAACTCTATCTATTTCAAATTTCGTGTATTTTGTAAGCCGTCTACTCTGAAGCTTGCACATTAAAGTAGGTATCCGCGGATTATAGGTAAAAAAAGTACATCGCCAACTGTATAAAGGTCTCAAATGTATATACGAAGCACATATCACTTCTTTAATAGCCATATCAGCGGAGCACGTTGTCTTAGAAACCGTGAAATTGTACAATACCTTTGTCGTGCAAAAGCAACATTCAAACTCAGTAGGGTATTCGTCTATTTTCTCAGTACTTTTTGGACCGGCGTTATCGATACCCTAAAGAAAAAAGATAGACAGAAAAGAGAAGAAAGAAGGAAATATATGAAAAATGCACACATTAAACATCGTTATATAAATATCATCAATTCGAAATTGCAAATATCATGTTATTTCTCATTTTTACTTCATATTACGACGCGAACGTGAATACTTTTATGCTCGCTGTACTCACTTGCCAAACACCAATCACTAGGTATTTCATAATTTCTATATTTTTATTGCGCATTCCGCCTCAGAACGTGAAAATTTGATATTACCAGTTCAGCAAAAAATTAAAGCTCAAACGAAACACATAACAAAAACAAAAAAATACCCATCATAACTCATATTTACGTAGATGGGAACAAAAAATAAATAAACACTCTGTGCAAACAGTAAAGAAAAATTGTTAGTACGATAACCTATATCTATAAAAATGAAAAACAACACAACCATGCATTTCAAATGAATATCTATATCGCAAACATATACATAATTAAAATGAAGAAAGAAAAGACAGATTTAAATGTATGTGTATATACAAATGAACCCACTATACACGACGGTGGCCTTTTAAAGCCCCATCCATCATGATTTGACCACCCCTTCGATACATGTCAACGTATTCGTTCGCACAAAACTTGTCACCTCATCAGGCGAATGCCAACGAATACGTTGCAACATAATACCGTTTTCTCGAATGAATTATCTCATCAATACCGCATCAACAACACTACTATAAATATTATAAAATAAAATGTTCCATTTTGTCCTTGTTTAAATAAGGTCATCGAGTTAATCATTTTGATCATGGAATTAGATTCAACATATTATATAGCTATATATGCGAATATATGACCGCTTTTCGGCTCGCAAAAATATTCGAAAAATTTATACTTAGGTCAAAGAAATCAACTACGTCGTACCGTGGGATCGAACTGATGCCCTGGGGATCAACTTTGGCATGTCGCTTTCTGTAAAAATATATATGAAACTCGTTAATAACTACTCGATAATACTTCCAACATATTATATAGCTATATATGCGAATATATGACCGCTTTTCGGCTCGCAAAAATATTCGAAAAATTTATACTTAGGTCAAAGAAATCAACTACGTCGTACCGTGGGATCGAACTGATGCCCTGGGAATCAACTTTGGCATGTCGCTTTCTGTAAAAACATATATGAAACTCGTTAATAACTACTCGATAATACTTCCACGCTCACTAAGAAGTGGTCATAGAGTTCTTGAAGATTTCACTACCTGTGGAATTTCGATAAACAGGGCAAATAAATAGAATAGTTGGGCCTGGAGTGAAATTACTGCTTACAAACCACTAGAACTGAATTTTTTGTTTTGGAATTGCTAGTTTCGTAAAATTGACTCATTCTGCCGCTGCAAAGGCATTCCAAATTTTTTTATCCGAACATCCACGTTCTTTCAAACTTTCACTCATAGCAAAATTTCACACAGCTGATAATGTGACATAACTATGAATAATGATTCATCGTTGGTCACAAATTTCCACCACAGTCAAAGTTTGCAAATAAGCAAAATTTTTTCAAAAAATTTGAAAAAATTATGTTGGACGTATTTAAATTTTTTGGGGGTTTAAGCATCATGTTTTGCCTTCCCAACTTCGAAAAATAAATGAAATGCCAATTTTTCCTCTGTCCAGGGGTTCCAAAAATACCTATGCTATGTGCTAAAATACCCTATTTTACCTGTTTTTCCATTTTATTTAGTATCGTTTATTTGCTAATAATTAATTAAATATTGTGTAAGAGGTAAATAGCTGAGTATAATCATAAGGTATTCTTTAGTCTTTATGCTAAAACAATATAAATGCAGTGGTGCATTTTCATTATTAGGGGGTCCCAAAAATAGTCATTATATGAGTATAATTACAATTTACTATTTCAAGCTACCTAAGAATTATTCATGCTTACAATATTCAATGATTCAATTTTTAAATAATTCCACAACTCTTTGCTTTATACCAGAACTCATCAAGCGTAGGTGGCTGTGCATCGAGGGCCTCCGGCCAGTCGGGTAGTTGGCAAGAATCATTTTGCAACCACTGAACCAGGTGCATACTCAATTTTCCAAAAAAAGTGAAAATCGACCCACCCTACTGCACACGACACGTGAATAGGAATAAAAACTTTTTTTATAACGAATAAATAATTGTATTTCCAGCATTTTTATTTTGGGACTTTCTTCATATTGTCTGATATATTTTTAATTTTCAACACTTTTTTATCACTTTCATATTTATTTTTTTTATTATTATTATTTTTTTTATCAAATTATGCCATGTACAGCCCTAGGCTAGAGGCGTTTCTTTTCTTTTCTTTTTTTTTTTTTTTATTATTTTACATGGTTTAGGATTAGATGAGGTTGTATAGGGATGTGAAGTGTAGAAATTTTAGGAGCTTTGTTATTTGATTGGGGTTGTTCTGATGGATGTATGGTGGGTCTGGATTAGGAAAGTATAGGTGTCTTGGAGAGCGGTATTTCGTACAATCGGTCAGGATGTGGTGAACGGTCACAAGAACGTTGCAAGTGTCACAGATAGGAGAGAGTTGTCTAGAGAGGAGATGTCCATGGGTTAGGAGAGAGTGCCCGGTATGTATGCGAGTGAGGATAAATTCAAACATTTTTGTTTCATTCTTGGACTCTTACATTTTTTTGTTTTCTTTTTGCACTTCTTTTCTCATTTATTTTCATTCATTTTAAAATTTTTAGATTTTTCTAAATTTTTGAATATTTTTTAGATTGTTTAATATTTTTTTATTGCCAGAATATTCGCATTTACAGACATTTTTCCATTCTGAGCCACTTTCTTTTTTTTTGGAGAGGGGAGGGGGAGAAAATGGTTGCATGAGGTGGAGGGCTTTTCATTTTTAAACTTTTTTTCGTTTTTAGATTTTTAAAAAATTTTACGAACATTTTCTCATTTTTTCATTATAGGAGTTTTTTTTTTAATCTATAGGTCATTTTCCAACAATTTTCATTATTATGGGACACACTTATTCATTTCTGATTTTTTTTTTGTTAATTACTAGATTATTTTTCAATTCTCAGGTGCATTCATTCTGAAATTTCTCATTTACTTTTAGCATCTACGTGAAATGCAGCTTTCTACTTCATCAACTTATCGATTTATGGAGCCAAACATTATAAATATTGTTTCAAAAAGTATTAAAAAATATTTTTAATCATACTATTTGCAAGTTTCACCCATGTTCTTGAATTTTATGATGTGACTAAAAATCTTGGAAAAACTTCATTGTGCTTGGGTGCACTTCGTAGTGAAATACTCAAGATCTCTCAAACTATTTCTTAGCAAAACTCATAAGGTTAGAAATTATATACAATTATCGACTAGCTAAGCAAGATCTATAATGCATAAATGTATATGATCTGACGCCATAGTAGTAAGAAAAAAATCTTGAGTTTTTTGTTTGTTTTTTTCTTTATAAATCAAAAAACTCCATTATTTTTATTAGAGGTTAACTTTTTCTGTTTTTAATAACTTTCCATGAAAACCCAGAAAAATTTTTCAACTCTTAAAATAGAAAATTTTACCCGAGGACTTTCTTTATTCAAAAATGTTAGGAAAAAGTAGGAAATATTAATTTAAAAAACTTTCTGTACACGCTATAATCTGTTTTTGAAAATCAGTTCCGAACAAGGCAAAGAATAAAGAACGACTTTTGCATTCTCATAACTAACGAGTGATCCGAATAAGTACGATCCAACCCCATAAATGACATTTAACAGCCTAACAGAACGCCATAAAGGAAATTTAAAATTGTAGCATTTGCTGAATAATCGTTTAAGTATAAAACGAAACTATACGCGAGCGTCGTTAACCCCATCATATAAGAAACACCGTAACATGGACGACTGGCGACAAAACTTTTCGGCATTCTTTTGATAAATGAACACGCGTCGCGTAGGCGGTTAAAAAAGTACAACCGCGAGGGTACACCATTAATGGACGAACGGCAGCACGCGGTAGCTCGAAATGTGCATTCGAAACATCGCTCATTTGAGCGTAAAAAGCTCGATTTGTTGAAAGGCTGCGTGGGATTGTAAAGTTTTAGAAATTATCGATCCGAAAAATTACTCCTCTGGTAACATTTACGCGTCACGCCGCGGAGGCGCGATAATCTTTTAAAACGCGTTTTATTAATGCCATTTAACGGCTAAGAAACCTTCTAGCGTTAATATTACCGCTAGCCGATAATCGTATATTAATTGTGCGTACAGATGTAAAACTAGATAACATAAGGTGAAAAATTATTTCTCATGCACTTATCTTAAACAGTTTTTTCGCCAAAAGCAATGCACCACAAGACAAGAAAACACTTTTCTTACATATTTGTCTTGCAGTTTTTTGCGAATAGAGAGAAGGAGACGAAACAAGGAATGAAATTTTTCGTATTTATCTTGCAATCATTTCGTGAAATGCGAAACAAGAATTATTTCTTGTTGTTTTCTTTATTTCTTGAAAGTTAGTTTCATTGTAACGAGATGCTTGCAATCACAAGACAAGAGAAAACAAGAAACGTTATTTCTTGTACTATCTTGCAATTTTTGATACGAAATGCAAGACAAGAATCATTTCTCGTTTTCTTGCAAACAAGTCTCACATTAACGAGGTGCTTTGCAAACATAAGACAAAGCAAGAAGTCAGATATTCTTGTTTTGCCTTTGTAAGTATCTTGCTAAAGTTGAGTTTCCTCGCAAGAAAACAACAAGAAATAATCCTTGTCTCGCATTTTGTATCAAAAATTGCAAGATAAGTACAAGGAATTATATTTTTTGTTTTGTCTTGTCTTGTCTTAGTTTTACAAGTATCTTGTTGAAATGAGACTTGCTTTCAAGAAATGAAGGAAACAACAAGAAATAATTTTTGTTTGGCATTTTGCAAAAAAATTATAAGATATGTACAAGAAATGATATTTTTTGCTTTCTCTAGTGAAATAAGAATATTTATTATTTCTTATGCTTGCAAAAGCATCACAAGAGAAAGCAAAAAAAAATTACATTTCTTGTAATCCTTTGGCAAAATGCGAAACGAGAATAATTGTTATTTTCTTGAAAACCAGTTTTATTTTAACAAGATGCTTGCAAAAGCAAGACTAGAGAAAGCAAAAAATATCATTTCTTGTACATATCTTATAATTTTTTTGCAAAATGCCAAACAAAAATTATTTCTTGTTGTTTCCTTCATTTCTTGAAAGCAAGTCTCATTTCAACAAGATACTTGTAAAACTAAGACAAGACAAGACAAGACAAAACATATAATTCCTTGTACTAATCTTGCAATTTTTGATACAAAATGCGAGACAAGGATTACTTCTTGTTATTTTCTTGCGAGGAAACTCAACTTTAGCAAGATACTTACAAAGGCAAAACAAGAATTCTTGCCATAATCTGGCATATTCTCTCGCAAAGCAAGAATCAAGCATACAGATGTACTACGAACATGTTAGAATCCTTTTTACCATAGGACGAGGCTGTTAATTTTCACATTCGAATTTCAGCTCAATGAATTATGCATATGTTAATAGAGGTTTTTGAAGACGACCATTTCAAATCTAAGGATCATTTCACAATAGAAGTCCTTCTTCAACCAACTTTTGATATTTTTTAGATTTTTCCTGTTCTTTATTGAAATATGGGTTGTTGGGTACTGCGAATTCGAATCGCACAATCATTTTTGAATTCTAGCTTTCCCAACCAGTATCAATGATGCACAACAAATAAAAAAAAATCGTAAGCAGTAGTACTACATTATTGGAGCTGAATTTCTGAAGTAAGTTCGATTAGATTCGTAAAATAGTGTTATTGACCTTTTTGCACCCGTACTCAGGAGCTGGCTGAAACACCCCTCCTACCCATCCTACCGCTCTAAAACCGTTTAAAAAATGATTGACCACAGGGATCAATTGAACTTATACATGTAAATTTTTAGCTCTTCGAGGCTCCACAAGCTTTCCTCCAATTTTGAGTATTCATCATTTCGCATCGATATTGAATTTCCGAGCTAAATGCAAGGCTTCATATTCTAGTTTGTGATCAATTTTACATACAGAGATCAAGATTTTTACTTTGACTATACACTAGATGGACCATGCTAGCATCAAGCAAATCACAGATTTTCTCAGAACACTCATGACTTTACTCTTCATGCGCATGCGTAAATTTATTTCGCGTTAATAGTACTGCTTGAAATCAAAATAATATGAAAGTGATAAAGAACTTTGAGCATGCGCGAAATATCAAGTTATAACGAGTGTTCCGCCTCCAATATGCGTGTAATGTTTCACCGCAGCTGTCCCACATGTAACTCGGTCCATCTGGTATAGGGTCAAAGGATTTCTAGCTGTATTCAGTGACGAGACAATCAAGAAAGATCCAAGAAATTACTTTAGGTCATTTTTATTTATCGTTGAAGGTTATTTAGGAAGTATTTGACAAAAATATATGAGAACGAATAAAGGAGAGGAATTTATCAGCAACAAATATGAAAAAATGCATATTTTTACACAATTTTTTTCTCTTTTTTTTTTGTTATTTCTCCTCACTCATCTCTCCGTTGCTGCCAATTTTTTGTCATTAACACTCGTCTATTCTACATTTTGGTGTAAAACATACATTTCTATCTAGCTTCAGTTATGACAAGAAAAATTTCGAATAAAAATATTTGCACGGAATGTTTGAAGAGAAATTGATTTTCTTCTTCATATTTAGAGATATCCAAAAGCATTTAACTCTACTTTGTGCTGAAGAGTGGGGATTTATGTTCAATAAGAAATGACAAAACATGATGAAACATAATTTCTCTCAGTATTTTGCGTACTTTCTTCATACATTGCATACTCTACATTTTGGCGCAGCTGACATATTCTCAGTTGCCTTAGATGATGAAATGAGAATGTTAGAAGTTTTATACCACGGCCCCTTAAAGGAGTGGGATAGACAAATCATTATACATGAGTGTCAAAGGAGTTGCCTTATATGTGGTATGAAGGAGGTCATCTTGAGATGAAACATGCTGTATAGCTAGGTTCACTTTTAATACAAGTTTTGACATAGACGTTACCGATTTATCGTACACTGATGCTATTTCTGGTAGCAAGAAAATATCAAAAAGCAAAATCGAAACAACAAGACAAGAAAGCAAGACTTTTAAGAATTCTTGCATTGTTTTGCATGCTTTCGGATCTATACCTGCAATCTTTCGAAATGTGGCTTCTTCAAACACCTTCTCATAATATGTAATATTCAAAGAGTCGACTTACCTGAATCAACGATCACATCAATTAGGTCCATACTCTTGGCAAACGCATCTCTTAAATTAATATGATGGAAGGAAACGATACTGCCTTCACGTTTGGCACGTTCCAACGCTTCTCGACGTTTCAACGCCTTCTCTCGACGCATCTGATTCTTGTAAAATTCGGCGAAATTATTTACTATGATGGGAATCGGTAGGGCGATCACCAATACACCGCAAATACAGCAAACGCCACCTATCACTTTACCCAAAGCAGTGGTCGGGTAAATATCGCCGTATCCTACGGTCGTCATCGTAATACCGGCCCACCAGAACGTTTCCGGTATCGACACGAATTTCGTATTCGTCTCGTCTTTTTCGGCGAAATACGCCAAACTCGAGAATATGAGCACGCCCATGGCCAGAAATAGCATCAAAAGGCCTAACTCTTTGTATGAATTGCGTAACGTGAATCCTAAACTCTGCAGCCCGGTCGAATGTCGAGCCAATTTCAATATCCTTAGGATACGCATTATCCTAAATATCTGTATGACTCGTCTAACATCTTGGAACTGGTCGTTGGCGTTTTTATTGGTCTCGACCAGAAATAACGATACGTAGTATGGTAATATAGCCAGCAAATCTATTACGTTTAGACCGCCTTTGAAGAATTTCCACTTATTGGGCGACGCGCTAAAACGTAGCACGTATTCTAACGTGAACCACGTTATGCACACTGCTTCCACCAATGCTAACTGAGGATTGTCTTGCGTCGCAGTAGGGTCCGATGCGTTTCTCACTTGCATCGATGGCATCGTGTTCAGCGTTAATGCGATCGTCGACAGTACGATGAACAATATTGAGATCATAGCTATTACCTGGAAAAATACGCCGAGCTCAATTTCAAAGTCCTCCCGACCTTTACGCGTATGTTTTCTTTTCTTTGTGCCGTACGTAAGTACATTTAGAAGACATAAAAAAATAAAATAAAAAGAGACAAAAAATAAAACTAACAGAAACACTGGAAAGACGACTTTCGAAGGCTCTAACTACGGAAAAACTAAATACATTTCGACGTTGCGGTCGATACACATTATAAATGAAGAATCTTTCATTAGCGTCGAATGACCGGAATTTTCATTAACTTCATTCCGTACCGACTACACTAATACAGCACCAATCCACCATACCGCAACACTTCACAACATTCGCCTCGCCTCGTTTTTCCTCCACCGCGACGTCGCAACAAGCCATTTCCACGTCGCTAATTATAAATCAACTCGATATTTCCTCTTCACGTTACGTAGATTTTTCTCGTACCTTTTCACCATTCGCGCGAAGATTATATAAAAATGCGACGACACGACGTAATAGCTTTTCATTAATATATACGTACACGACACGACGTGTGCGCCGTTGCTTCAACGGTCGCGGCCGCCTTTCTTTCACCATCAACCGTTCCTTTTTAAAACTCTTTAAGTTTGCCATTTTACTTGGAGTGCGGAGCACTGATGCTGGTGGCTTTTCTGAGCTCGCCCAAGTGGTATTAAAGTTAACGCTCTACAGAGAAAAATTTTCATCTCCTTTCTTTCCATCTAAATAGGGCGCCGATGTCGAGTACCTATTCAGCTTCGCTAACGCGTTATTTCTTTCAAAGCACTCGCGAGGAATATTTTTTTTAATTAGACTAAATCGAATTTGCCTCCTTTTGAAAATTAAGAGTTAACATCAAATATGGGTAACTGGGTGACATTGAAAATTAATTTTTAGGTGACTTCAATTTTTCTCTTCTATTCATTTATTTATTTATTTTTCATATTGACCGGTAAAATAAAAAATGTTGAAAAAATTTAATTCAATTGATTTTTTATTTTTCACCAAAACTAATAATTTTTGCAAAAAATTACAAACTAGATAGTGAAAAGAGCCACACTTTTTTTCCAAAGTAATCTGATACGTAAAATGAAAAAAAAAACTTAAGCAGCCATGCCCCATTACTGGAGCTAAGTTTTCATCTGGGGTTTGTTGAGGTTTGCAGATAACGTTGTTAACCCCTTCATGTCTACAAGCTACACTCAATACCATACTAAGTCTGAAAGCCACCACCCTACTCATTCCAAAACCACGTAAAAGTTAAATTTAGATCAAATGCAGTATTTCTTGCCCTATAATAATCATATGAACACATATTATTTCAAATTATAGCTACTTGTGGCTCTTCAAATTATCCTCAAATTTTTACAACCCGCCATTTTGGATCCACTTTGACCCAAATTTAAGAAGTCATATTCTGGTCATCGATTAAACTCTCAAATAATCGCATGATTTCATATTAATTACATTTTAATTGATTTGAGGCTCCTCGAGATCTACTCAAATTCTGATAACCTGCCATTTTGGATTCATTTTCATTCAAAATTCAAGAGGTCATATTCTGGACACTAATCAAGCCCGCACACAAAGTTTGACGTTTTTAGACTGATTTGGCAAAGAGTTAAAACATTCAAGACATTTCACAACTCAAAACGCCCTCAAAAAGCTATTTTCGGCTATAACTCCCTTCCAAATGCACTTAGAAAGCTAAAATTTAGATATGTTAGTGTCCGTAACTCATTCTTTCACATGAGATCAAAAACAAAAACTCAGAGTTATCTGCTTCCTCTACAGCTTCCCTCAATATTCGAGCGATTCGCCATTTTGAAGTGTATTAAAAAAAATAAAAATTTTCTTTCCTTACATTTTCGAAGAGTCTCACCAAATTTTGGCGATTTTCATCAATATATATAGCATACCAGCGAGTTAGAAATTCACCAAATGATTACAAAATCGTATGAAACGAAAAGATTTGAAGATTCCACCCTCCCCTGACCCCCTTTCTAAATCAGGTAGGCTGTAACAACTATAGTTAATTTTTGTCTCTTTCAATATATGATAGCAAACAGCTTCAACTTATTTGGGTTCATTACTCAAAACACAAATAGTTGATTATTCCCTTGACCGTATGGAAAGTTTTAGTAATTTTTATTAGGCCTTCCCGAAGAATTTTTCATCTCCCTTCTCACTGATCTTTGAAATAAGTTAAATAAATGAAGAAAATCTAATTCGAGATTTCAAACAGAGATAATATTTATTAACAGAAGGATAAAATAAAAGAGAAAGAAAAATTTTGAAAAAACGTTTTCTTCGGTTTTTTTTTTTTAGTAAAAAAATCCCCATTTGTTTTTTTTTTTAATTTATTTTATTTTAGGTCGCTCTACAACAAAGGTCATTTGCGACCGCAATTTCATAATTTTTACAATTTAGGGTGAATACAGCAAAAATAGATACTATGCATAAGTTAAATTAATGGCAGTAATTTCGTAGCCCGAAGGAACGAGATTACTTTCACAGTGATTTCTTCGTCATCTGAGAGGATTTAAATTTATTATATCAAGCATAATATAATTTTTTTTTTTTTGCGGTGGAGAAAGGTGGTAGGGGAACAAAATGAGTTTCAATTCATATTAGGCTATATATACCTAATGTATGTTCTTTTAAAAAAATTAGAACTTGAAATTTTAATAAATAAAAATAGAAAATAATAATAAAATTGAAAAATAAAATAAGATGAAAAGTAATTGAGCAGTTATTTAATAGGTAACGTGCATAAATTTTCAGAATAATGATTCGAACATGAAATCAATTCAAACCTCAATTATAAAACAATAAATAAATACATAAATAAATAAATAAATAAATAAATAACAAAAAATTAATCGAAATAAAAAGAAAAAATGAATGAAATGAAACCGCTTCACCATACAAGCGCCTAAATAAAAATTTAATTTTATAAATAAAATAGAAAAATTCAGAATCCAGAAGAACTATCCATCATTTTTCATTTCTACAGTTAAAGAAAAAGAAAAACATTTTCAATTAAAATAATTAATAAAAATTTTCAAGGATAATAAAGATTTACACATGATCAAGGAAAACGTCAATTTTTTCCCAATGTAGTTTAGACCCACTGAGAAATTAATTCGTTAAAAGAGATAGTCTATTTATGAAACTCGAGATTTTCCCTTCAATCTAAAGGAAACATGATACTATCACCGTTGCGAAACTCTATAATAAGTATAGAAAAAATTAGCTACACTTCACACACCCTCATTTCTGCGTCGAAATCGAACCCTAATGAAAGATTCCTTTTGAAATGCTTTCATCGTATCGCAACGTTGAAACTTTCAAAAACTACCAACGAATTTGTATACAATAAGTATAGGTATATATATACTCGACGATATATCTACGTAAATGATACCAAATAAATTAAATTATACGTATATAATAGAACTACCATCTAAAGTGATAATGAATTTATATTACGTGTAGAAGCGTTCTTTATGAAAAATCAAAATTAATTAAACGTAATATCATGAATACCAGAGGCTTTTATGGAGTTTCATAATTATAGAATCACAATCATCTTGTATGTTCTCTCATTCTAACATATTAAATCTAACTCTTCTCAACGTACAGTATGAGTAGGTATATCAATTTCAAAATGCATAGTTTTTCCCAGCAACACAACTTCATACCAATCAATACATATACTGTGCGTCCAAGTGATTCGGGTACAATCAGCGAAAAAATCTCTTTTCCAATTATTTAAAATTGATTTTTTCAAAATGCAAATAAATTGTAATGCAGTTGAAATGGATTCATCAGCTTTAAAATTCATTGAAGTAATTTTAAAAATAATTTCTGATTTAGAAATTATAGTTCAACTCTTAATATGTTATCAACTAACTGAGATTTTTGCGCTGATTGCACCCAAATCATTTGGACGCACGGTATACCTATAGCACATACTGATGTCTCTCTCCATATACATGCTTCCGCAGCAGTTATTGTTACAGGAAGCGTTTCGTTTCGCTGCTCACGATTAAGGGTACTTTTTTCCAAATGTATTTCAGTCTCACTCGCCCTCAACATGCAATAATGTTGCATAATATCGCAAACGTAGGCGCCAGTATACATAGCGTTATGTGTTAGTGACTAGTGTACCAAAGCATGCGCTACAACTACGCATCTAAGACAGCTAAGATGGCGAACTCTGCGATACATAGGAAAATAAGAATATACGCAGAATAGCTACCACTAAATACAGGTGCGTATTGGACAACATCGTCGCATTCCCATCGCCGATTGTTTTTTTCCATTGGAAATATTTTTCAACCAATTTCAAAACCCGACCTGCCCCTCTGCCAAGAAAATTTCAATATCTATATTTACCCCTTTCCTCTTCCCACGTTGCAAGAAAGAAAAAATATCCGCAATACAATGCCGAAAAACAAACATCCGCCATTCGTGTAGCCGCCCAACGTCGCTAATTATTTACATTAACGTGCGGAGTACTTGGCCAAGCGCCCGTGCTCACCCATCAACAATCCAACGACTATAAAAATCAATCGTCAAATTGCCACTAAACACGTTTACGTGAGCCGCAAAAAAAAAAGTACCCGAAGCGATGAAAATTTCAAAGCAATTAACAACCGTGCAAAGCGAACCCACCCTCGACGACGGTCGACTACTAAAATCCAGCACAAAGAAAGAAAAAATTCTCAGCGTAAAATAACGGTTATTCTCCTTATAATCGGCGTTAATATAGTGTACAGTTAGCTGATATTTCTGGTCGTCGAGCCATCGTGCGGTCGTGTAATAATCCTATCGAGCAATGTATGGCTGTCAACCCTTAACGCAATTCCCATCATAAAATTTTACTTGCGCTGGTTTCCGCGTGTTGTAACAATTCTAATGGATTTATATTTGCTGTTAAACAAGATTAGAAAAAAAAAAGGAAAAGGAACACAAACTAAAAAAAAAATATACAGGCGAAAGCATGACGACACAGTATAGCGAATTTTCGTGGAACTTTTTGGAACACAAATGTTGACAAAAAAAAAAAAAATGAAAGCTGTGTAAAAACAAACCGTGATAAATTTCACACACTGAACAACACATGGGACTGAGATTAACATCCCGTGTTTCAAATACACCAATCACGTGACACGACAGCGCTCACAATGACAAACAATATACTCGAGTTCAGGTTAGTTAAAAATCTTCACGAATTCGCACCATTTCGTAAATAATGGTTCCAAAATACCATCTTAATTCTAGGCTTAGTAAAATGCACGTAAACTGGAATTGGGAATTCTCGAATTCGCAACATCACCCGAAAGCTACGAGCAACGAAACCTTTCGCAAGGTATAATACTCGAATAACGTTATGTTCACGATGAACTCATTCTTATACTTCCAATTGAAAAACGCTGAATAATTGAAACGATAAAATGACGATCGATAATTCCAACAAACGTAGTTTTTTTGACCCGCTACACACGATTCACGTGAAACAAATATCGCCCATAGTCTTTCACTAGGGCACTAATTCTATTCAATGAAATCGAAACAAAAAAACCAAGTGTGTGGTCTTCGATCAACTGAATTTTTTCCTTTCATCTTTAACTGCGAAGTTAAGAGTGCAAAAAATTAGTATCAAAAATCTCTTCACGTAATTGCGAAATGTGTCAAAACGCGTAAAAAAATAGCGCATTTCTTGGTATAATTTAATGCGAGTTAAAAATAGATACCTATTCCCATTACAAAACCATTCGCAAGGCCATTAAATTTTCATTTACAGCTTTTATTCTTCGCCTTCGTTAGAATCACATTTCATAATGTAAATCGCACGTTCACACGTTACACCTTCTTTTACGCCTTGAAGCATCCATAACATTATAGTAAAAATCATTTTTTTTCCATATGTGATGGAAATGGTGTACGAATTTTACATACTCTGTCCAAACTTGCAGCCCTATTTTTCTATACCTAATCTTTATTTGATCGAATGAGTAATCAACATTATTGAGTTAACTTTGACTCGAAAATTTTTGCATCATTCAAAGTGATATGGATTTCATCGGAGGAGTGTAAAACTGTTTAAATGTGAGTTTTGGTTTAGTTTAAGTAAATGGTCAGTGATGAAAAAATTTTAGTTCTCTTATTATTTACTTCTTTGAAAATTAATAAAATTTTTTAGCATCAATTTGGTATTTTTTTACTATGGGAAATTAAAAAAAACGTAAGCAGCCATGCCGCATTACTGAAGCTGAGTTTTTAATTGGAGCTTGTTTTGATTTACTAATAACCATGCTTAACCGTTCATGACTACAGGCCACACCCAATACCAAGTCTGAAAACCCCCAACCTATCCTTTACAAAAACACTTAAGAAGTTCAATTAGGCACAAATGTAGTATTTCTTGCCATGAAATAATCACGTGAACACATATTTCTCAAATTATAACTGTTTGAGGGTCCTCAAATCATCTTCAAATCTTGATAATCCGCAATTTTGGATCCATTTTGACTCAAATTTAAGGTTATATTCTGGTCACAAACTAATCCTACACACAAAGTTTGACCATTCTAGGCCGATTTGGTGATGAGATATGGAAGATTCATGAAATTTCCTGCAGCAATTTCCCCTCCAAAAGCCGTTTTTTGCTCTAACTCCCCTCCAAAATCACTGAGGAAGCTAAAATCAAAATACGTTTGTCACTTGGGCTCATTTTATCATATGACACAGCAATAAAAAATTTTCGACCCCTCCTGTACCCCACCACTATTTTAGGTTGATAACCCCGCCTTCCCCCTCCAACATCATGTATGGAAGTGAATTCGGGATATAGTATACAACTTATCCCCAATAACCATATGAATTCATATTAATTACATTTTTACCAACTTGAGGCTCCTCAAGCTCTACTCAAAATTTTGATAATCCGCCATTTTGATCCATTTTGATCCAAATTCAAGAGGTCATATTGTGGTCACCAACTAACCTCACACACAAAATTTGACCTCTTTAACTTGATTTGGTGGGGAGATATGGAAGATTCAAGAAATTTCATGACTCAAAACTTCCTCAAAAAGCCGTTTTTTGATCTAACTCCTCTCAATATGCACTTAGGAAGCTGAAATTTGGATATGTTAGTATCCGTGACTCACTCTTTCATATGAAATCAAAAACGAAAAATTTGAGCTATTTGCCCTTCTCCAGCCCCCTCAAAATTTGAGTGATCCGCCATTTTGAAATTTATCGAAAAAACAAAAAAACTATTTTTGCGTATTTTCAAGAAGAGTTCCTCACCGAATTTTGAGCGAATTTTATCCACACCCGCCTGCGCAAGGCGAGTGACACAAAAAACGAATTTCCTCAAAAACAGGTTTTTGCTAACTCTCCTCAAAATGCACTTAGGAAGCTGAAATTTAAATATGTTGGTGTCCGTGACTCACTCTTTCATATGACATCAAAAACGAAAAATTTGAGCTATTTGCCTCTTCTCCAGTCCCCCTCAAAATTTGAGTGATCCGCCATTTTGAAATTTTTCGAAAAAACAAAAAAAGCACTTCTGCGCATTTTCAAGAAGAGTTCCTCACCAAATTTTGAGCGAATTTTATGAATACTCGCCGGCGCTTCGCGTGGCGGAAAAAATATATATACCAAAAAGTTGGACATTTGCCAAATGATTACAAATCGTCTGAAACGCAAACATTTGAAGACCCCACCCTCCCCCGACCTTCCCTTCCCAAATCAGGTAGGCTGTAATAGCTATCGTTTTTATTAAAAACTCAGCTAATTAGAAAACTGACGAATAATTTTTCCATTCGTTATGTAATATTGTTTGTCATTATTGCACAATGGTTTCCAATTTAGCAGCATAATTTTTCATTTTTGATATATGCTTTCAATATTGATTAGTTATTAGTTTTTAGGTCCTGTTTGTTTGAAGAAAATTATAAGGGTCGGTAAACTGTCAGTATCACTATTAAATATCTGAGTCAAAGTTCTTCTTCATTTTTCGACATTTAAAAAAATATGTTATTTTTATTTAGCTGACATATCTTTTCATTTATGGATTTTTTTCAACTTTTGATCACCATTATAATTTTTTTTGTATATTTTGTTTTCAGACATTTTTTCTTTTTTTTTTTGTATATTTTCAGTTCTGGGCACTTCAATTCTTGGAAGCACGTTAATTTAATTTTTGAGCACAATTCTTAATTTTTGAAGATTTTAAATTTTTTTAGCAAATGACACTGAGGTATATTTTGTTTTTATTTTGGACAAGTCTTTTTATTCTTGTTTTTTGTTTTTTTTTTTTATTTTTGATCTTTATTTCAAATTTTTCATTTCTGAGTGCTTCCTTCAATTTTTAGAAAAACATATATTGCAATTTTTAAACACTACTTATAATTTTTGAAAATCTTATCACTTAATCAACACCCATTTTGTACGTGTCCTTTGCATTTTTTGACATTTAAAAAAAAAGAACACTTCATTTTATTTTCATTTTTGAACAAGTCTCTTTATTATTGGATTTTTTTTCAATACTTGATTATTATTCTCAATTTTTTTAAATATTTGGTACTTTTTATCATTATATTTCTGACGTGTTTTTTTTTTATGTTTTTTGAGTCATTTTTTACTTCAGTTCTCTTTTCTAATCCTTGGAAATATAGTAAGTTTTAAACAAATCGACATTCATTCCACACTGCAACACCTTTCTATTATTTTTTTTTTCTACTGACATATCTTTATTTTTGGCCAATTTCTTCATTTTAGAAAAAATATTTTTTCAATTTTTGAACTTTTTTTTTATTTTTTTGAATTTTGCTCCTTTCTTATCCTTATATTTTTGGTTTTTGTATCGGAGTATTTTCTTAATTCTAGGAAACACATGTTTGCATACAAATTAGGACAATTTTTTTTTAATTTGAATAAAAAAGTTATGAAATTTTATCATTTCTAATACTTCATCAGTACTCATTCTGTAGTTTGAATAATTTTTCTTTTTTTTTTTAAATTTGCAAAAACTTATTTTCATTCTAGTTTTTTTTTTTTTCAATTTTTGAATCATTATTTTTCATTGCTGCATAATTTAATTTTTTTAATACTTGTAAGCTATCTTGGAAATATATTTTTCCAATTTTTGGGTAAGGGTATCCATTTTTGAAAATTTTGTCAGTTATCAGCAGTTTATTAGCACTTTATCATTTTTTGGATGTATTTTTTTAATATTTTTGTAATTCTATTTCACAAATTTTTCATCTTGAGATATTTTTCTATTTTGATTTTTTATAATTTTTTCGACATTTTTTATTTCATTTTTTTTCCCCGAGCTCATAATTTTTGCAGTTTTCAATATGGGTACCTATATATGGACAGAGAGGGGAAACAACGGCATTTCTTGCTATTGATTTTATATTATAATCGCTCAAATGCGCAATTATCATCATCTCAAGCATTTATGTGGGTTTTTTTGAATCGCTTATCTAGAGAGACTCTCACGTGTATAATGAGCGAAGACGTTTTTAATAGTGATTTGATTTTCATTTTCCAGAATGACCAAGGTTTCAGTTTCATTCTAGTTTCCATGCGTTGTCTGTTTTACACTCCTACGAACAATTGTTTCCCTTACGAGGCGCGAAATTGTCGTAATTAAATTCGCTACGGTTGAAGATATACCGCTGCGAACGAACAGGAAGATTTATCGTTCTAGTAATGATTCGCAAACGTAGTATCGACTATTAAATTGCCAAGTAACCCTCATTTGAACAGTATACTAGAGTTCCAGAATAAGCGCCAAGATATTCGTCAATTTTTTCAATACGTTCAAGTCACGAATATACTAGGAATTGTAAAACTGGGTGGATTCGAGGAAAAAAAAAGCAATCTCAGTAACATTTCGCAATTTACATACATGTAACCATGACATCTATTTTTGAACGAAAGAACGAATCACGTTCAGTAATATTTTCGACACAAGTGATCCGCAGATTGGAATGAACAATGGAAATTTAACGAAGACGAAAGACTCTCGTGACTCATCTTCATAGCCAAGTCTTACAATACAAACGGACGAATACTACAATTTCGAAATTTCAAATATATCTGCACACTGTACGTTCAACGAGCACATACATATACACAAAATAAAAAATATGGTTATAATCGACAGCACATTTGAAAACAAGAAAAAAAAATCGTTTCCTCTTTGTAAATAGTGACAAGTACGATAACACGAAACAAACGTGCAAAACATGACTGAAATGATACGAAGTCTTGTGCAGACGTTTAATTACTTGTTAAATATAAATGCCCAACATTACAGAGCAGATGAAATTTATGCTCCACATCTACAAAATGTTGCGTAGGTACTCGAGGATTTACGACTTATGCTTACTAGTTTACTACCATAATGATAATGGTATTTGGACCATTACGTGTCAATTCAACCAAGCGTTTCACCACGTGGCCTTCGCCCTTGTCAATTTTTTTTACGGGTTTGTTCTGCCCCAGAAGTAAGAAAACCGACATTACGTAGTTACCCTTGAATCTCTCACCCCGAAGAAATGAGAGACACTCCTGATTTTGAATATTTTTCAATTTCTACAAAAATGACCCACTTTTGGCTCTTGTAGAAAACGAACGAATTCATTTAGAGATGAACAGTTTTCGCAGTTCAATAGCCTATTCAAAGGAAGTTTTAATGAATCCTTAATAGTGTCAAATATTGAACTTTAACTTTGAGTGTGATGAGTTCAACTTTCATCAATGAAAACATATTGCAATCATTTGAGAATGTTTTTAAATAGGTATGAATTGAGCAATTTTATGAGCTTTCAAGTGCATTTTTAGGATCATTTATGGTACCTCCAAATTAAAAAAAGATATAGTATAGGTATCACCAGGTATACAACATGTTATTTCATTTGTATTTGGATACGCTGAATAAAATTATGAACTTACTTCTTATCCTAGACTAGCCCCTTAATCATGCCAATGAATTACAAAAATTAATGCAATAATGAAAAATACTCTTATTAAAATTTACGACATTTGAATTACTCATCATAGTTACTAATTTTTCCAAATGACCCTTATAGGAGGTTGAAGCATCCCCAAAATGCGTCATCATAATGTCTATCAAATGAAAAATACATATTTTTTTCATCACCAAATTTATTTCACCTTCACCCCCAAAAGAACACACATTTTCTCGAGCTTATTCAAAGAATAACAAATTTTTTTTTTCACGAAGGTAGAAAGCGAAACTCGGACTCATTATCTTAATAAAAACGATAAAAGAAACAAATATTAAAATTTCAAAAAATTTAAAAGTAGAACTATGAAAGTTTCTATTTTATTAATGACAATGTTCCTTAAAATGAAACCAGGGGCGTAACTAAGGGGGGATGGGGGGAGCTTCCCCCTCAGGTGTTTTGAAAAGTTGGGAAATTTATAATTGTTCAACGCTGAAATTGGGAACTTGAATTTCTTTCGTGAAAATAAGAACTCAAATAAATTCGAACTAATGCCAACTTATATCATGTATAGCGCACAACCAGGGACGTAGCCCCCCTGGCTTTTGGAAAGTTGGTAAATTTGGGGTTTTAGCGTAAAGTTGGCAAACTTGACCACTTGTGCAGTATTATTACAGCTATTTTTAAATTTTTTGAAGACCCAAAAGAAAAAAAAAAAAAAGGTCAACAGTTGGTAAAATTTCATGGTATTAGTTGGCAATTTTTGGTTTTCTCCCCCCCCCCCCTGAAGATTGTCCTCGGTACGCCCCTGAATGAAACCAGTTTATCTTGAGAAGATCATTAGTAAAATATTAACTTAAATTTCATTGTTGTACATTCGCACTTTTCAAAAAATCTTCAGCGAAATTAATTCTTGAAAAAAATGTAAGGGGACATGCCGCATTACTGAAGCTGAGTTTTTAATTAGGACATGTTCAGATATCCAATATCAAGTCTAAAAATCCCTACCCTAACCCCTCCAAAACCACTTGAGAAGTTGAAATTTAGAATAAATGTAGTACTTCTTGCTATGCAATAATCATAATGAACCCATATTTTTCAAATCATAGCAACTCGAGGCTCCTCAAATTATCCTCAAATTTTGACGATCAGCCATTTTCCATCCATTTGGACTCAAATTCAAGATGTCAGATTCTGGTCATGACTAACCCTACATACGAACTTTGACCTTTCTAGGTCAATTTGGTAACGAGATGGAAGATTCGTGAAATTTCCTACGGCAAGTTCCCCTTTAAATGCTTTTTTTGCTTTAACTACCTTCCAAATTCACTTGTGAAACTAAAATCAAAAGAAGTTAGTCACTAGGGCTCAGTTTATGATATACACCACAATAAAACCTTTTTAATCTCGTGTGTACCCACACCAAGTTGTGGAGTTAATTACCCCTTTTTCTCCCTTCACACATCATGTATGGACGTGAATTTGATTTAGTATGCTTTTCATCCCCAATAATCATATGAGTTCATATTAATAATATTTTTACTGCTTTACTTAAATTTTGATAATCCGCCATTTAGGGTGCATTTTGACTCAAATTCAAAAGATCATATTCTGGCCACTAACTAATCCCATACGCAAACTTTGACCTTTCTAGGTTGATTTCATAAAGAGATATGGGAGATTGAAGGAATTTCATGACTCAAAACTTCCTTAAAAAGCCATTTTTTCCTTTAACTTTCATCTCAATGAACTTGGGAAGCTGAAATTTAGATATGTCAATGTCTATGACTCACTCTTTTATAAGAATTCAAAACCAAAAAATATGAATCACTGTTCCCCTCTTTAGTTCCCCTCAAAATTTGAATGATCCGCCATTTTGAGGTTTATCAAAAAAATCCTTTTTTGCATTTTCAAGAACAGTCTTTCATTAAGTTCTGAGCGAATTTCATGAATACCTCCTATCGTAACGGGCGAGGAAAAAAATATGCATACCAAGAAGTTGGACATTTGCCCGATGATTACAAATGGTTTGAAACGTAAAGATTTAAAAACCCACGTTCCCTCGACTCTTCTTCCGAAATCAGATAGGCTGTAGTAGTTGTCATTTTCAAGTTAAAAATGATGAAATCGAAGTCCATGAGGTAAAATGCCTGGATGATCAACATTAAATTAGTTTATTTAATTACGAGAGAAAATAGTGGGTTATACCTCGATGAGTGAAAAATATTTCTCTATTTTTCGACGCTAGCGAAACGTTACAAAATACGGACTAATTATCGTTCACGATAAAAAAAGACGTTAAAAAGAATTCACGATGAATACCAGTCTTCTCATGCGTATGATAGTTCGGTATCTGCAAAAGGACCGCGCCTTCGGTAATTAGGTCGAACGAAAATGATCGTCTAAAATGAAAATAATACTCGGCAATCTCCATACAGCGAGCCTACAAAAGCTCATTTGAGGAAAAGGGAGAAAAAGGTTTTTATTAACGTAACGCTGCGCCCTTAAAAGGGTACTACAGACTACAAAGTAAAGGGCATAAATAGGGAAGGAGGATAATCGCAATTGTTTACATGCAAATTACACCGAAGCGGTGGTGTTTTCATTTAACCTCATCCGGTATTTCGTAAGGAAATTAAAGTCTATTACGAGTCCTTCTCGATGACTTTAGGCACAAAATGGTATTTCAGACTGGCTGACCGTACGACCAAAATTAAGGAAGAGCACTCTTTTAAAGTAACGATTAATATTCGAAAACGAAACCAAAACCAAACAAAACAAAATGAACTTCAGTTTTCGATGATTTGGTAGAACAAAATAGTCCCTGGAACTTACCCTGGCTGCGATTGAGGTATTAGGTTTTTCCAGTAGGTCCCAAACCATTTGTTGATAATAGGCGCATTTGCCTTCGCCGAATTCCTCTTCGTCGCGTTGCCTCAGCGATTCGGCTTCCTTGCGCATTTCCTCGTGCACGTGCTCCTTACGTTGATGGTACTTATGCTGGCAACACGACTCCAAATACAACTCGTCCACTCCCCAATACTCGAGGTCATCGCTGAACGCCAGCACGCACATCTCATCCACCAAGTGCAACTTGCCGGTACGATAGAAATTCAGTATCGAGCTAAACGACTTGGGATGCCGATCGAAGAAGTATTCGTTGTCCACCAGACTGTAGTCGTCGCAAAGCTCGGTGATCGCTTCGTGCGTATTGCAGTCTCGCAACCGTCCCAGCCTGGTGTGCGGTAACCTTTCCAAAGTGCGCCACAGCACCTCGTGTTTTACGCCTCCGACGTTGATTTTGACGCGACGATTTAACGCCTTCGAACGCATTATCATAAAAGGCTCCGGAGGTAGAGAAGACAACGAACGGGAGAAGGTTTTGTACATGCTTAAAGAATGAGGAATATGATGGATAGGATTTGGCGGGAAGTGAACTTCTTTCGCCGATGAGGTTTCCTGGCTGTTGTTGTCGGCGTTGGCGGCGTTGTTCGCTCCGCCAACGCCAACGCCGCCCAAGCTCGTCGTCTCGCTCCATTTGACCGCCGCTAAATTAGCGGTACCACCGTAACTGCCGGCATTTACATTACCAACACTGCCACTGATGCATCCACCGCCGCTGTCTAGCGTTGTGTCGCTCCCCGAAGCCATCAATCCACCCACTGCCACCACATGCTCTTCTGACCTCTCATTGGTCCAGCCTGTGCAACAAAAATACCAGCTAGTTATTTGACAAGCAAATTGTACGATGTAAGGGCCAGATTAGACGTAATTAAATGATGCTTAGAAAATTAATGAGGCATAGGAAATTGGTGTGATTTTTCTATCGTCTCAAGAGGAAAATTAATCTTCTGTATACTCTACATTACGATGCAAACGTATTATTGCTTTAAGAATATTATAACAAGTACACGGTTTGCTAAACTGCTATTCCAGCTCAACAGAACTTAAGAATGTTAAAATGAAAAAAAAATTTATCCCTTTTTGGAGGAGTATAATTCACATCTTATACTAATTGCCCTCCAAAGCACAACGGGCTTCGAGGTAGAGATTTGACTTTAGCAAAAGTGTTGAAAAAAAATTGAGTGTTTTAAAAGGTTTTAGATTACCATTTTTGAATACTGTAATCCACCCCTCAGCACTACTACCACCACATCAAAAGTAAAATCGGCTTCAACTCGAGAGTTGAAATTTAAAAACTTTGAGTAAAACTTATGAAAAAAAAAATGAGTTTTCAAAGGTTTAGATTCAAGGTTTTCTCCATGTCCCCTCTCTCCTCACGACAAATACAATGGAATTCAACTCAAGAGAGGTATTTCTGACCATTTTTGGTAAGAAATTTCAAAAAATATTTTCATAAATTTAGAGTTCCTCAGCCTCACTATTCCTTACCAAGTCTCGATAGCCACTGGCCAGACAAAATGATTTCAACATGGATAATTGACTTTTGAGTGACACGTGAATCAGCAGTATGCAAAAATATGAAATTATTCAAATTTTCCCTACTCTGATTTTCAAGGGAAATGTCAGATTTGTGGAACTGAGCTATTTTTTACCACAAAATATTTATAAGATCACCAAAAAGAAGATTCAAATGCAATACTACTTTGGGAATAAGGTTTTCTAAAGCTTTCAGAGCACAAAAATTTTTATTAAAAAAAAAAAAAAAAAAAAAAAACGTAAGCAGCCATGCCGCATTACTGAAGCTGAGTTTTTAATTGGAGCTTGTTTTGATTTACTAATAACCTTGCTTAACCATTCATGACTACAGGCCACACTTCAATACCAAGTCTGAAAACCCGTACCCTATCCTTTCCAAAAACACTTAAAAAGTTGAATTTGGCACAAATGTAGTATTTCTTGCCATGAAATAATCATGTGAACACATATTTCTCAAATTATAACTATTTGAGGGTCCTCAAATTATCTTCAAATCTTGATAATCCGCCATTTTGGATCCATTTTGACTCAAATTTAAGAGGTTATATTCTGGTCACAAACTAATCCTACACACAAAGTTTGACCATTCTAGGCCGATTTGGTGATGAGATATGGAAGATTCATGAAATTTCCTGCAGCAATTTCCCCTCCAAAATCACTGAGGAAGCTAAAATCAAAATACGTTTGTCACTTGGGCTCATTTTATCATATGACACAGCAATAAAAAATTTTCGACCCCTCCTGTACCCCACCACTATTTTAGGTTGATAACCCCGCCTTCCCCCCTCCAACATCATGTATGGAAGTGAATTCGGGATATAGTATACAACTTATCCCCAATAACCATATGAATTCATATTAATTACATTTTTACCAACTTGAGGCTCCTCAAGCTCTACTCAAAATTTTGATAATCCGCCATTTTGATCCATTTTGATCCAAATTCAAGAGGTCATATTGTGGTCACCAACTAACCTCACACACAAAATTTGACCTCTTTAACTTGATTTGGTGGGGAGATATGGAAGATTCAAGAAATTTCATGACTCAAAACTTCCTCAAAAAGCCGTTTTTTGATCTAACTCCTCTCAATATGCACTTAGGAAGCTGAAATTTGGATATGTTAGTATCCGTGACTCACTCTTTCATATGAAATCAAAAACGAAAAATTTGAGCTATTTGCCCTTCTCCAGCCCCCCTCAAAATTTGAGTAATCCGCCATTTTGAAATTTATCCAAAAAACAAAAAAACTATTTTTGCGTATTTTTAAGAAGAGTTCTTCACCGAATTTTGAGCGAATTTTATCCACACCCGCCTGCGCAAGGCGAGTGACACAAAAAACGAAATTTCCTCAAAAACCGGTTTTTCCTAACTCTCCTCAAAATGCACTTAGGAAGCTGAAATTTAAATATGTTGGTGTCCGTGACTCACTCTTTCATATGAGATCAAAAACGAAAAATTTGAGCTATTTGCCTCTTCTGCTATCCTTTATACTTTTTATACCTGCTACTCGAAACAAATTTATGACTTGACCATTGTACATGTACAAGGCTTTTATTAAAATTTACAACCTTTTATTCCTTTGTATACCTGCTATCCTTTATATACATTTTATACCTGCTATTCAGAACAAGGATGCGCGCGCATCTCAAAACCGATTTCATTTTGATTTTAATACATAGAGAGATTTCTCTTATTTCTTCGATAAGTTTACTTTTTTAAATTTTATTTTCAAGGATGTCTACAAAAATCAAAATAAATAGAAAAATAAATTGAAGAAAAAAATGTAGATGAATTATAATTTACGTAAATGTAATAAAATATAAAAAATTTTAAATAATATAATGTTCAAAACTAAAAAAACAACAACAACAAAGAAAAAAGGGGGAAAAAGAAATAGAAAGAATTATAAAGAATAAGAAAAAAATTTAGGAAGGATACTGAAATGCATAAAAAAGGTTCAAAAAGACTCGAAAAAAAATGCTTCTAAATTGAGAAAAAAAAACTGCTCACGAACGGTGAAAGTATCTAAAAAGAAGGAAGACATTTTCATTAAAAATTTGTTTGTGTTCGATATCTCGTTGTAAAAAAAAATATGTAAGAATAAAACAACTCAATTACAAAGGAGTCCTAAAAAATCCTCCTCACCCTAGACTCACTGCTCATGCAATGCTCTCGGCTAAGCCGCTATTTACCGAGATGAAATTTTTTTTCAGATTCATTTCGAGGTGAAACCATTTCCCATAAACAACACCTTATTACATACGCAAAAAAGTTATTTCAAACGCCAACATCTCCGCGAGGTCGTGCAACATTTGCACCCTTCACTTTACCATAAACGACGAAACTACCGCCTGTCAAATTATACAAGTCTGGGCGCAAAAAGATTACATCGCGCCGACCCGAGATGAACTTCGCCATTAAAATCAAATAATAATATCGACCCGTCCGAAAAGGCCCACACCATCGCAATCTTTCGTACTCTTTTCACCTCTGCCTAGTGCCTACGCAATCCTCAAACGCTTGTTGACTCTTAACCCTCAATTTCTTCGTACAACGCTCGGAAAAAGTCGCTACCTACCTAATTCCATTTTAACACGCCACTTTAATACATGTGAAACTTTATAACTATAAGACGTCCGACCTGACATAAAACTATACCGTGACAGTTGCTAATCAATTTAATTTGTCGGCACGACCCACGATGCGGTGCTCCGTTGTGCAGCCGCCACTCAAAGTGCAACGAGCTTTAATGGCTTTTGTACTAGCTTCGCCGTCTAATTCTAATCGACGACAGACATGCGTTAATTTCTTACAACCGTCTTAAAACGAGTACTCGGGCGAAAATTTTCGTTCGTGTTTTGAATACGTAATACGCTACAATCGATACACACACGTAACGTGCTAACCTCAAATCTTTATAAAAGAGTAAAAGAAAAATCTCGCCGTCATCGCTCCTTTTGCCAAAAAAAAAAAAAAAAGAAAAAGTACGCATTTATAAAGCCTTAAAGCTTTGTAAGCTAAAACTTCGGATTAAACTGGGAAGAAAAGGAAAGCTCAAGGTCGTCGTAGAAAAAAAAAACGCCATTATCAAAGGTCTCCTACACAGAATACCAATCATAAATCGGTACCGGTACCTTATTACGAATACAATAGCGCAACACTCCACAGAAATGCGAAAATCCCGAATAAGTAAAATACCCGCCAAATCACCGTATTCGCGTACTACCAACATAACTCATAGGTACACGCGTCAATTATAGTAAATCAAACCTTCAAGTATTTTCGCCTAGTAAACCTGGCAGTCGGAGGAATTTTTTTCCCCTACAGAATTAAGCGTTTCGTGTTATGTGCATTAATTTTATTCGTGAAATATGGTAATGAGCGTCGGCCGGAACGTTGTTAAGGCGGCGGTTTCCATAATAAGGTTGTAGCTGGTAGCTGGTAGCTGCATATACCTTCGTTAAATGAAAAATTATTTTCTTCTTTATTCTCACCGAATAATACCTCGTATACCGCCGATACAACACGTACTTGGAATATTTTCAGCATGCGATTCACCTCTTCATCCTACTCGAAATATCATCATGCCGCGCTTCCTCATTAATCATGAATAAGTAGAAGAGTATTTCTTCCGTATTTATTTTTCATTTCCACAAAATCAAATAAAATATAGGTACCAGAAAACATGCATCGATGTCTTCATCCTATATCTATACTCAATTTGTGCATTCGTTCGACTACAAATAAAATGACTCAGCTGTGAAAAAACCCCGAAGTAAATTTCGCTTCGATGGTTGTAGATTTGATCAAGTTTTTTTTCTACCTTTTAAATATCGTATGAATAAGTATACAATGTGTTTCATCACAAAAGGCATCCTTCATATCACACGTAGGGCGAATTCTGCGACATTCACGCATAATGTTTTGCTTATTCTACTTGTTGAAGGCGCCCAGATATGAAAATTCGAAAAATATACACATAATATTGGCGATGAGCAATTTGGAAGAATTTTATTTCATCATCCGTTACAGATAAGAATACCCTGATTGCGCTAAAATGTGGAGTATACGAGGAATTATTATTGAGAAAAAAATTGGCGCCAATAGAAAGAACAGATGAGAAGAAATGATGAGAAAAGTGTGAAAAATGAAGGAGAAAAATATGCAAATTTTCTTAAAATTATTTAATGATGACAGTCATCTTATCACACACGACATAGCCTTGGTAAATGTTCCTGGGGTAGCTCCAAACACTTATCCCATATTTTTACAAATTTTTTATAAAAAATTTAATGAAAGATTTTTTACCTCAAAACTGAAGCTAAGTAAGAATGTGTACTGTGTAGTCTGCACCAAAATTTAAAATACGAAATTTATTATTACAGAAAACTATTTTTGAAACATTTTTTACGGGCTCAATTATTTTCATCCCCTAACGAACATCCTGAGCTGATGCCAAATGTACAGCTTTATATTGATTGGTGTGCCAGATATAACTGCCAAGAGATAATGATTAGACGAGTTTCCAATAAAAATGATAGCTATTACAGCCTACCTGGTTAAGGAAGGGGTGGTCGGGGGAGGTGTGGTCTTCAAATATTTGCGTATCAGATCATTTTTTATAATCATTTGGCAGTGTCTAACTTTTTCATATAAACATATATTTTCCCTTTGGCGTAGCGCCGGCGGGTATTGATGAAAATCGCTCAAAATTTTGTGAGAGATTTTTCATAAAAATACAAAAAAATTGGTTTTTTATTTTTTCGATACATTTTAAAATGGCGGATTACTCAAATTTAGATGGAAGCTGGAGAGGGGGCAAATAGATCAGAATTTTTGTTTTTGATTTCATGCGAAAGAGTGAGTGACGGACACCAACATACCGAAGTTTTAGCTTTTCAAATGCATTTGGAGGGGAGTTAAAGCGAAAAACAGCTTTTTGTGGTAGTTTTGAGTCATGAAATTTTTTCATTTTTCAATATTTCCTCGCTAAATGAACGTAGAAAGATAAAACTTTGTGGGTGGGGTTAGTTTGGCACTATTATATGACCCTTTGAATTTCGATCAATATCGATTTGAAATGGTGGATTATCAAAATTTGAGTAGAACTTGAGAACAGTGGCGTAGCCAGGATTTTGTCGAGGGGGGGGGCAAGAACTCCTGAACAAAAAATGGGTGTTTTTTGTTAAATTTTCTGTGGCTAACATGCCTTGCAGGGTGGGGGGGGGGGTTGAAACATAGTAAATATTTTTTCATGGCGTATTTTGTGTAGATTTTGTGTAGTGTAGGTAATAACTGAGGTAGCAGATGTCTAATAAAAAGACTGGTAACCCAAATATTTATATTGTGGTATCGAAGGTAATCATAAAAGTTTGAACTTAATAATACATAACAGATAGGTAACTAATAAAAAAAAAAAATACTACAACTGCACATGTTTACGATACCAGTCACACCGGTTCATTTATATGTATTATAGAACAAAGTAGCTCCTGGTCATGGGGGGGGCAATCGCCCCAGTTGCCCCCCTTGGCTACGCCACTGCTTGAGGAGCCTTAAATTAGTAAAAATGTAATTAATATGAACTAATATGATTATTGGGAACAAGAAGGATACTATACCTCGATTTTACTTCCACATATGATGTTGGAGGGGAGAAGGAGGTGTTATCAACCTAAAAATAAGATGAGGGTATTACAAGGCAGTAGTTGAAAATGAAATAGTAATTTTGAATGCAAAAAATTTCATGTTAACCAAAATTAATTTTTCTTTGAATTTTTAACATTTTAAATACTTTGATCCCATTTAGCAGATATTTTAATAATTTTCAACATTGGAATTTTTTCCATATTTTCTCTGGGAGTAATTTTGCGGCTAGCTACTTCTTCCTCACACACTCCAGTCTTTACTTTTCGAAAAAAGAAAAGGAAATTGGCCCAACCTAATATAATATGTCGGTTTCGATGTTTTTAGTGGACTTCACTTTTAAGTAAAATCCACTTACTCTCAACATGGTTTTAGCTAAGTTTTTAACATGATAATGATAGCTATTACAGCCTACCTGATTTGTGAAGGGATAATCGGGGGAGAATGAGGTCTTCAAATCTTGGATTTTTGTTTGTTTTTTTTTTTTTTTTTTTGTTTAAACTTCGTTTTCTGACAATAATTCGAGTAAAAATTGACAAGCTGACTCTAAATTTGGAAGAATGGTAGAAGAATAGGAGCTTAAGAGCCTTATTGTTTCTTAAGTTGATCAGTCCGCTTAAAGCTAGACTTTCGAACATTGAAGCTTTTTCAGTTTTTTGCAAATATCTTGAGAATGCAGAAAATTTTACTTCATCCATTTGCCCTGAAAGTTCGTCGAAAGTGAAGTTTTTGAAGTACGAAGCTTTTTACTTTGTTTTTTTATTTTTTTTATTATTTTTTAATATCTTGAGAACGGAGCATTGGAGAAGAAAATGAATAGCAACTGGTTATAGCAAATTTTAAGCTCTACAACTTTGGTTCTCATATAATTTTCACCAAAGCTCATAGTTTTTTGGAAAAATGAGCTCAAAGTAAAAATCTCTAAAATTGGTACGTTATGTTCTCTTCAAGTTCGATGTTTTCATTCCCCTGCGATAACTCGAGTAAAACATGATAGACTGACTCCAAATTTGTGAGATAGGTAGATACTATGAAGCGTAATAGTCCTATTATTTTTGAAGTCGATTCCTTTACTGAAAGTTGAGCTTTCAATTAAGATTTTTTAGTGTTTTGCAAATATCTCGGTAATGAAGGGTCGTGAAGAAAAAAGTATAGGAAAAAAATGGTGAAAAATTAATTCTCCACTACTTTGGTTCTCATACATTCTCCATAAAAGCTCATAGAAAGTTGAGCTTGTGAACTTAGAACTTCATTTTCATTCCTTTGTTATCACTTTTACAAACACATCTGTTATTGTTCAACATTATCGTAAAGACTATACTATCTACGTATAGCCGTACTAGTTTTCATCATCTTTATTATTCATGTAAACTACAATAAAAAAATATAACCCGAAATTTATATTTTTAAGCCATCAAAAAAATCATGAAATGATTCCTTGTCCCTAAAATATTTTCTCCATAAACATGCTACGTTGCGAGCCTGCATGTAAATTGCAATATTTTCTCGCTGCGATTTTTCATGATATTAATAGTAAAAATGCTTTATATATTGTACTTCCATTCCTGTATTCCAAGGTACCACGTGCTGTTTTATTTCAACTTTTACACAAACAAAGGAAATTTACATAAAACAATAATCCGACTGGAATACGGTACCTTTGAAAAGTTAATTTTATGTACGAATCACGAATACTACACAATTTACACTCGGCAGGATTTCATTTTTTTAGATCGTGCTATCATGAAATACCGAAAAACAAAAGGAAGCTAGCGTTCAAAATGAAGCTGCATCGGTTCAACTACAGCTCGCCTGATTTCGAACAAGAGGTAATTTAAAAAAAAAAAAAATAAATAATAATAATAATAATAATAATAAAACATGTAAGCAGCGGTGTCACATCACTGGAGCTGAATTTTAAACGGTTGCTTGGTCCAATTCGCAAATGATGTTAAGTTTCTACATTCATACCTACAGCAACTTTTTTTTTTTTCGCCAAAGTAACACATTTTTATAATACATTTTACAACAAATATGCTTTCTAGGACTTTCTAGGAGACCTAAAAAATAAAAGATAATACTGACCAATGCACAACACGTACAAATGGTCTGAAATGTGAAGATATGAGGTCTATTATTAACCCAATTTCCTAACTTAGGTGAGCTCTAATAGCTTAATTTTTCATTAAAAACTCGACTAAAAACAACAAAAATTCAAGGCTGATGAATTATTTTCGTGATATATCCACTATCTGTATTCCCTAAATACTATCGATACTACAGTACTATACATCAGTTATTTACTTGGCCTTTGATGAAAAAGGAAATCCGTTATTCCCGTGGAAACTCACCCTAAATATAGGTAATGCTGATATTGATAACACGACACGCGGCCGTTTATTCATAAAAATTCGATACAAGGTCGTAAGGCGGCTACCTTCGAACAATGAATGGCGACGCACAATACAGCACAGCATTAGGGTATTACCGATCCGACGGCTCTTTTTCATCGAATAAATCTTCGTCCAATTCTAATCTAATTTCCATGTTCGTGTATGTAAAAGCAAAATACACCTCATTTCGATATTACCTCCGTATGACGTAATTTATTTAGAAATGCCACCTCAAACAAATGGGAGGTACGACGAAACAGAGGCGCATTTCTCTTCAAAAATCGATCTGTGTGGTTGAGACTGGTACACCTTTATTCTTATACCATTATCGCGTATATTTAGTACATGTATTATGTGTATTATTTTGTAATTCAACAGTATTTTTTAGCTGAGTGTTCGATTAAAAACGACGCCTATTACAGCCTACCTGATTCGTGAAAGAAATTCCTTGCAAGGGAGGAGGGGGTGGAGGTCTTCAAATTTTTACGTTTTAGAACATTTGTAATCGTATGACAAATGTCCAAACTTTTTGATGGATATTTTTTCTCTTTCTTCCATGCTTACCACCTACGAGTATAAATGAAAATTGCTGAAAATTTGGCAAGAGAGAGAGTGAGAGAAACTTTTCGCGGATAAACACGAAACTAATATTTTTTAATGGAGTTCACTAAAATTTCGAGAAGGGTAGGCAAATACCATCCAGTTTTTGTTCGCAATTTTACACCAAAGAACAATCTAAAGATATCAACATATTCAAATTTCAGCTTCCTAAATGATTTTGGAGGAGAGTTAGAGTGAGAAACCGCTTTGAAGAGGCTTTGAGAGTTACGAAATTTCTTGAATCTTACATATCTCCTCACTAACACAATCTAAAAAACTCAAACTCTGAATGTAAAGTCATGTGGAAACTGGAATGTAAGTCTTCAAATTTAGGTCAAAATGCATCCAAAATGGCTGATAGTTAAAGTTTGAGGATAGCGTTGAACAGTCTCAAATAGCTAAAACTTGATAAATATACGCCAATTTGATAGCTTGAAAAGAGCAATTATATTATATCACAAATTCATTTTCACAGGTGACGTTGGGGGGGAGGAAGTAAAGTTATTGTACTGGAAGTGAGGTGAAGAGAACGAAAGTTCGAATATTTTCATTTATGATGGTATACGACTAAGTGAATTCTAATGACTAAAATATTCAAATTTCAGCTTTTAAGTAAATTTGGAGGGGAGTTTGAGTAAAAAAATAGCATTTAGAGGAGAATGAATCGCCAATCTCCTATCACTTGCTCAGATTGTCACTCACCCCTTACGTTATTCACCTCTTATTAGAATGTCCATATTTCACACACTTCAGAAACATTCTCAATCACCCATCTACATTGGCACAAATTCTGAATTGCGACTTTTGCCAATCTTCTACCCTTTATACACTTCTTTAAAAAGTCCAACTTTTTCGACGGAATGTAATAGCTTCCTCCGCCCATGCCTCTGGCCTTAGTGATAATCCATGGCACGTTAAAATAATAATAGTATACTATTTTATTCAACTCATTACACAGTTATGCTAAAACTCCCCCCCCCCCCCCCCAAAAAGAATAAATTTAAAAATACGAAAGAACACACAAACATGTGCCAGGGTTGCCAACCCTATGGATAAATCCCAGGATCTAGGGATTTTTCGATATTTTTAGAAAACATGCTGGGATTTTCTGGAATTTCTTGATTTCTGGGATTTTTCTTATTTTTCTGGAATTTTTTCAACTTTATAGCGTTTTTACGCATAAAATTTGATTGAACAAATTAGATTTATGTTTTAAACTTTTAAATTTTCTTTTCGAATTTTTCCTGTTCAGTGTTCACCATTTAGTCAAGTCTCTAAGTTGGTAACAATGATGTGCCACACAAGTAGTTAGGTTTGTTGAATTGAATTTTAGAATTATTTTTGCATTAATGTATTTTACTATTGTCCAAGGATAGAAATAATAATCTCTTGATTTTATCTTTAATTTATTTATTATTTTTTTATAATTTATATTAATCCAATAAAAAGTATAAAGTAATTCCCCAAATTGCAGTAAGGTGTAATCTAAAATTAATAAAATTTTTCAATTATAATTTCAATTTTAATGAATATATACTTCGCAAACAAAAAAAAAAACGTAAGCAGCCATGCCGCATTACTGGAGCTGAGTTTTTAACTGGGGCTTGTTTTGATTTAGTAATAACCTTGCTTAACCGTTCATCACTACAGGCCACACCCAATACCAAGTCTGAAAACCCCTACCCTATCCTTTCCAAAAACACTTAAGAAATTCAATTTGGCACAAATGTAGTATTTCTTGCCATGAAATAATCACGCGAACACATATTTCTCAAATTATAACTATTTGAGGGTCCTCAAATTATCTTCAAATTTTGTAAATTCGCCATTTTGGATCCATTTTGACTCAAATTTAAGTGTTTATATTCTGGTCACAAACTAATCCTACACACAAAGTTTGACCATTCTAGGCCGATTTGGTGATGAGATATGGAAGATTCATGAAATTTCCTGCAGCAATTTCCCCTCCAAAAGCCGTTTTTTGCTCTAACTCCCCTCCAAAATCACTGAGGAAGCTAAAATCAAAATACGTTTGTCACTTGGGCTCATTTTATCATATGACACAGCAATAAAAAATTTTCGACCCCTCCTGTACCCCACCACTATTTTAGGTTGGTAACCCCGCCTTCCCCCTCCAACATCATGTATGGAAGTGAATTCGGGATATAGTATACAACTTATCCCCAATAACCATATGAATTCATATTAATTACATTTTTACCAACTTGAGGCTCCTCAAGCTCTACTCAAAATTTTGATAATCCGCCATTTTGAATCCATTTTGATCCAAATTCAAGAGGTCATATTGTGGTCACCAACTAACCTCACACACAAAATTTGACCTCTTTAACTTGATTTGGTGGGGAGATATGGAAGATTCAAGAAATTTCATGACTCAAAACTTCCTCAAAAAGCCGTTTTTTGATCTAACTCCTCTCAATATGCACTCAAGAAGCTGAAATTTGGATATGTTAGTATCCGTGACTCACTCTTTCATATGAAATCAAAAACGAAAAATTTGAGCTATTTGCCCCTTCTCCAGCCCCCTCAAAATTTGAGTGATCCGCCATTTTGAAATGTATCGAAAAAACAAAAAAACTATTTTCGCGCATTTTCAAGAAGAGTCTCTCACCAAATTTTGAGCGAATTCTATGAATACTCGCCGGCGCTACGCGTGGGGAAAAAAAATATATATATATACCAAAAAGTTGGACATTTGCCAGATGATTACAAATGGTCTGAAACGCAAAGATTTGAAGACCGCACCCTCCCCCGACCTTCCCTTCCCTTCCCTTCCCAAATCAGGTAGGCTGTAATAGCTATCGTTTTGTTAAAAACTCAGCTAAAAAAAAAAAGGGGGCGTTCATATTTTAAAAACACGGTCTGGGATTTTTTCCCGTACCTGGGATTTTTTTCCGCCAAATTCGGGGATTTTTTTTCCATTTGGGTTGGCAACACTGACAGGTGCAGTGAACCAACAAACACCTTCTCGCAGACTGTACACGTTGTTGTTACTCATAATAATCTCATTATTCCCTATGCAGGTCATTATTCCCTTTTAAATAAGTCGGCAATAAGACCCTATGTTATGCCTGTGAAAGTGTTTGAATAATGATTGGATTACGTACGTGAGTTGAATAAAAAAATATATCGGGAGATTTCACGAATTTTCACTCATCTTCTCACTAAATGCACTTAAAAAGGTGAAACTTTGTTTACGTCTAGAATATGACCCCTTGAATTTCACTCATTTCAGATACACGATGAATTCAAAATGGCGAATCATCAAAATTTGACGGAGACTTGAGGAGCCTCAAACAGTCGAAATTTGATAAATATGGACTCACGTTATTCTTGTGGGCAAGGAGTACATACAACATATTCCAAATTCAACATTACAGGTGGTTTTAGAAGGGTTAGATGGTAGTTTTCAGACTCTGCACGGGGTAGGGCCGGTTGCCACGAATAGTGAGTAAGTAAACTATAGCCGGCTTTGGGGGGGGGGTAGGGTGTCTAATCCCTAGGAGCTTTTTTTAAGGTGCTTTTTCAGTTAAAAAAGTACTGAGGGGAAATAACTCCAACACTTTTTTTGGTACATATCAACTTTTTGGTGATTTTGAACAATTTACTATCTTTCCCACTTGGCTTTATGAAAATGACCACACTCCACCCCCCCGCCCCACCCAGCAGCAAACATACAATGTAAGCCGAATTCCATTTTCATTTTTAGAAAGTGAAAGGGCTTCTCACAAGTGTTACTCAATGACCTCAAAAAAAGTCATAAAATGTTTACCTCCGTAAATCAATTTTTAACTCACCCCCTCCTCCCTTTCCAAAATGAAGTCAAGTTTCCAAACCTTTCAAAGTCATATTTGCTGTCCAAATACTAAACGAATTTCAGCCGCCAATTTATTTTAAAATTTAAGATGTTTGAATCGTTTTCAATTTTTTTTAATTTTTTTTTTTTTTGAAAAAGCACCAATTTTGGTTATTTTCAAAAATGAACGAAAAATGAGTAATTTATTAGTAATTTAACGTATGTTTACTCGAATTCGAGAGACAAAATATGCTTGATTTCTATTCCACGAGTATTCCTAAACTTTCAGCTTTTAGGTGCTAAGAATCAATATGACCACATTTCAATGAACGTGATTTTTTGGGAAGCTTTGCGCGGTAAAAATTAAGCACATTCTCCTTCCTGAGTTCAAGATAACCTGAATTGAGCCCGAATTACACATACGCATTAAATTATCCGTTTTTTGTTCATTTTTAAAAATAACTAAAATTGGTGCTTTCTGTGAACAAAAAAAAAGGTCAAGATCTTAAATTTTGAAAAAATTGACATCTGAAATTTTTTCAGTTTTTGCACGACAAAATTTTACTTCGGAAGATGAAAACAAAAATTTAATTTCTGAGAAATTTGTTTTTTGAAAATTTTTAAAACTTTGACTTCATTTTGGTTAGAGTCCAAAAATTGAGTTGGAAAGCTGAGATTTTTATGACGTCGTTTTGAAGTCATTTAGCAACCATTGTAACCATCCTGTTTTACTTGTAGAAAAAAATCGAAATTTGGCTCACCCTAGTAAGTACATTACCTGAAAATCTGAATACGTCCCAATTAAAAAACCCAGCTGTCATAATGCAACATGGCTGCTAAAATTTTATTTTATTCATCAATCAACTGGTTGAAGAATTCCTTATAAGTCATAACTGTACGAACACAAAAGGTGTATGGAAATAGCGCCGAATTACTATCGCTCACGTTAATTAACAAGACGGTAATTACCACTTGGCTGGCGATAATAAAACCACCAAAGGTTACAATAAAATCATTCATAAATATTTACTCGGAATAAATCATTGAATGAAGAGTTTCATTTGGCCACCTTCCAACAGCGATAGCACAAGCAAACAATTTCACCGCAACGTACTACACAGTCAGTTACACACACGTAGGTTGAAATAGTTGGCCAAATTTGCACCACAGTAGCCCTTATTTTGCAAACGTTCAAGTTCCATACGAAGCTATACATTTTGCGCTCGACGTATCAATAACTGCGCTCAATAAGTCGCAGGTTGTACAATATATCCGGCGTCTCGAGTAGGCAGTTCTATTAACGCGTTTATCCATTTCGCAGCAGACGTTATTTTTAGGTTGCGTCGCGATACCGCATTTCACACGGTTGAGGTGTGTCGCGAAATAAGCGTCGAATTTTCAACCATATGCCGCCCCGGCACCATTTGTTTGTTCGAAATTTAACGGCTTATTGACAAAACGTCCATCCTCCATGTTGACCGAGTTGACGTGCTTATCGCCATGTCTCGTCATAAATATTTGCCAAGTTCATTTCGACGTTCGGTGATACGTTTATATCAACGCCTTGTCCGCTCTTCTGGTCGTCTGGTCGAGGAGGTCTTTTACATCGGTCCACTTACTAGGTGCAGATTTTTCAACAACTATGTCTGCTTTTTTGAGCATGCTCGCGTCAACCTACCTGATGATAATAGTGCCTAATGTGACGCTAATCATAATGTGAAAGTGCCTCGTTTCATTCAAGTGTCGAGGCAACACTGCAGGTAATCGATTAGCCCAAGTAACTCTTATCACAGGTTCTTCGATTAATATACTTTTCCATCTTACCATTTGCACGAATCATAGGGTACTATTTTATCTTTGTGTCTCTATTCCGAAAGCTATCGCGTGGGTATTTTACTAAACAATCGCCCCACCCCTCCATTAAATAGTTGTCGAACTAAAAATTCAGAAAGTCAATCGATTTTCAAAATCAAGAACCACAAGAACCAAATAATTTTTCATTCCATATCTTTGCCTCCTTCACCTGCAAATATAGGCAGCATATGTGTCTCACTTCTCCAATCGTATAACATGAAATTTAATATGCATTCAACATTTCCTAAAATAAAGTAAAATATGAATACACATTAAGAGTCAACGAAAGTCAACGAACTACATTCAATTCCAAAAAATGCCCTCAACTGAAAAAAAAACTAAACCTAATAAATCTCATCATAATAATTATTATTATTATTATTATAAATAAATTGAATTTTATAATTAATATAATTATAATGAAAACAAAATGAAATATTAATAGATAAAAAAATTAATTATCAACGTAAAAAATTCTATAATAATTGAAAAGTGGAAATTAATGTATTTGGCAGTATAAAACAAAGGAAAACAAAAACAAACCAAGCATACATAAAGAAAACACAACAAAACAAAAACAGAGACTATAGAGAGAAAACAAAAAACAAAAATAAGGCGAGACCAATAAAAAATAATAAAAAATGTATACATTAAACAAATTTAATACGTCAACAGTTTTTGGTGGGGAAGGGGCGTTTTAATTGTGTAGAATATAACTCCTTGTGAGAATTTATACTTATTTGAAAAATCATTTTGGAAGTTTTAAGGAAGAAGATGATTTACATAATAGCTTTTACCTTATCTGGAATGACTGGATTTGATGAAAGGAACATTCGTTAAAGAGATGGATTGAATTTAAGATCTAGTTTTGGCAAAATTCACATCGAGAGCAAAGTGGTTTGACCTATAACAGGTTAAACCATTCTGGCTGGCCACCAAGAAATTTTAATAAATTTCTATTGGTTCTCCCAGCCACAAGAATCTGAGATGGTCGGAGAACAACAACCAATGAAAATGAAAAATATTTGGTTCTGAATGACGTCAATATGAGCAGCTAAATGTACATGTGGACTTATCATTTTTGCGGTGTAAGATGAGAGATCGAAATTTTATCAATACTCATTGAGACTGATGCCTTATTGGCTGTTGATATTATCAACTCACAGTTGCTCATATTGATGTCATCAGTAAACACTGCGCTTGAAAAAATAAAGTTGAAATTTTTCACGTGATCTCAAATGGTGTAACCTGTTATAGGTCAAACCACTTTGCATCGAGAGAATTTCTCTTATACCTTGGAAAGGGGGAGGATGCGTCAATCTAGCATGTCCGATTTGGAGTCTGATATGATGGCCGCAGCTACCTTTTCTCTTTGGTTTATATGGTCAAAGTACTTTTGGAGTGATAGCTTTTTTATGTAGGTGTCGTTTAATGCACATATGAGACTATTCGGTTTACCATACCGAAGGAGAAATGTTTGACGAGTTGGAAAAGATTTAAAGCCGGAAGAAATTGGTATTAGATTTGTAGTATAAGTAAACTTATAAAAAAAATTAATTCAAGTGAAAATAAATAAATTATTACACATCAACAATTCTGTATTTGTAGTTCATTCTTTACTACCTTTTAAGACTTTCTATGTGAATTCGACCTCATGTCTTTCCATTTCACTCATTTTTATTCCAAGTTAGTCTTGCCTTAGAGCTTAGAAAATCGTCATCAGTTCCTCCAAACTCCTTAGAGAAAATGACTTCCCCTAAATTGGATTTTTTTTTAAATAGGAGATAACAACGAATTAATAAAACTCTCAAAAATTGGAATTTGAATTTTCCACATAAGAAGCTCAATTTCGATTCTTAATGATAAAATTAATTCATACGTGCTGTTAGTGGATGAACAAGGAGTTGAAAGAGCCCGGCATATCGTTTTATACGTTTTATAAGAATATACAGGGGCGTACCGAGGACATTCTTCAGGGGGGGGGGGAACCAAAAATTGCCAACTAATACCATGAAATTTTACCAACTGTTGACCTTTTTTTTTTTTTTTTTTTTTAGTCTTCAAAAAATTTAAAAATAGCTGTAATAATACTGCGCAAGTGGTCAAGTTTACCAACTTTCCAAAAGCCAAGGGGGCTACGTCCCTGGTTGTGCGCTATACATGATATAAGTTGGCATTAGTTCGAATTTATTCGGGTTCTTATTTTTCCAAAAGAAATTCAAGTTCCCAATTTCAACGTTGAACAATTATAAATTTCCCAACTTTTCAAAACACCTGGGGGGAAGCTCCCCCCATCCCCCCCCCCCTTAGTTACGCCCCTGAGAATATACCATCAAGGGTACGAATTCAATTTCTCACAATGGATTTCATTCGCTAGGAACAACCATAACTTTCAGATTATTCGCCTGAACATCCTTATATAATAGAAAGGCACAGATTAAGGCAATTCTGAGCACTGTGCTAATGGTTTGATGTCCTATATTTGTATAAAATGATATTTTTCTAGTCCACCCGTCTTATATCCAAATTTTACAAACTTTTCGCATTTGAAATAAATTACATAAAATGCGATAAATTTTCTCAATTTTTTTTTTTTTGACAAATATACAAAAACATACTACAAAAAATAAAATTTTCTCAAAATTCCTTCTATGTTTTTAGTTATTTTCGATTTGAAATTTTTAGCATCTTTTTCAGTGATTAGTATGGTGGTTCAATAATACGTGTAAATTTTTTTTTTTTTTTACTCATAATCTAACCGTAAAATAATTGAAAACATCATAGACGAAAATGATTTCTCAATTTTTAATATACCAGAACCTACACACTTTAGCCCTACCTATAAATGAATATTTAAATTTTAATAATAAATTTAATTCATATATAATCTATAAACAAAATTTTAATTTTAATTTAATCGAAACTGATACATATTTCGTTGTAGCTCATTTTCATTATGTTTTATCTATAGGAGTAATTTTTTCTATTTTCTCAAGAATTATTTTTTGATTTCCTTTATTAACTAATTTAATATTAAATAATAATTGATTAAAAATTAATTTTTTAAATTTATTTTTATCAATTAATTTAACTTTTTTCCCTCAACATTTTTACATGGTCTACTATAGATCTCATCATTGGCTCCCCAACTCTGAGTGATGAAATTTCGGTGTTTCACCACAATGACCTTCCTGGCAGCGATCATATGCCACAGCTTATCCAAGTACATAACTTATATTCTTCTAATTTTATCAACTCACCAAAATGGAAATTCAAGGCTGCGGACTGGAATAAATATCAAAAGCTATGCTCTGAACTACCACCTAACGATATGAACCAAGACATAGATAATATTATATCCACATTTACCAATCATCTTTTAAACTACGCAACCCAGTCCATTCCCAGAACAACTCCTTCTAATAAAAAAACTGTTCCTTGGTGGAATAATGATTACTCGGTTGCCATCCGAAACCGCAGAAAGGCCCTAAAAACGCTTAAAGCAAATCAATCTACACTTAATCTTATTAATTATCGCCAGCTCAGAGCTGAAGCACAATGGAACATTAAGCTAGCCAAAAGCAAAAATGTTCTTTTTACATTAAAAATGTAGTACACATTTACACAAGTTTTAATGTAAAACAAATTTCAAGTATTTCAGCCGCCAATTCATTTAAAATTTAGGATATTTAAATTCTTTTTAAAATTTTTCTTCAAAAGCACCAATTTTGGTTGATTTCAAGAATGAATTACAAACGGTAATTGATAGGTCGGGTGCACAGTTTGGGCTTAATGTAGGTATGTAATTTCTCATAGGTAATTTAAAATGAATTATTATTAATTTTTCAGATTGACAAATTAATTATACCTAGCAAATGAATACCAAAATTATTTTCCTTTTCTATAGCGCATTAATTTTTTCATTAGCAAGCGAGTTTTTCATTTTTAGTGTAATATTTACATTGAATGAAATGCTGATTTTTCAACTCCGGTGCGCCTCCTCACCTTTAAAGTTGTTTTTTTTCCACCTGATCTTTGAGATACAATTTTTATAAATGAAAATGAATAATATTAGAGATTATGAACTTGAATTTGAGGGGAGAAAATGGAAGTTGAACCATCCCAGTGACCAGCACATGACGCAATATCATAAAGCTTCGAAACTGCGAGAGCTGCAACTTCAGACTCCTTTAGTCCGGGCCTGCTGACTGGCGACATGTTAGATGTATTTCTTCCAATACGTTTACTTGAAGAAAATGTATTATAAAAATAATTTATTGTATTCATATAAATTAAGATCTAAAAAACAGCACCATATTTTCAAGGAACAGTCTATATTTTATGAACTACTAAAGAATTTGTAACCTTAAGATAGACTTCTTTACACGAGAATGTCACCCAAAACAAAAAATAAGCACTATTCATTTCTCCAATACCCAACACTTTGATCTACTAAAACACATATAATTCCAACATGAGGAAAAACTTTCTGATTCCTTATTTCGAGAATATTAATTCAGTCATAAATTCAAATGAATTCGAGCCTGCGCATTCCACTCCTGAAACTTGGAAATATGCAGCCAATTTCACAAAAACCGACGAAGTCTTCCTTCCCCGCATTCATACCGGACATTCCTCATGACCCAAAGTTACCAAGTAAACAGAATGTCTAATACCCTCATGTAATACCTGCAATGCACTCGTATTTGTTTCCTTATTTTGACTGAATATCATAATTACTTTTCTTGAAACCAGTTAAGGCGGTGCTTCGGAAAATAAGTTGGTAAATGCGAAAAAGTTGTTTTTTTAATAAAAAAATGAAAAAATTGGAAAAATAAATGCTTAATCTGTTGAAACAAAGTCTCTAAAATAATATATTATAATCTTAAATCATTTAGTTGCGTTACTTTTGAGAAAAATACTGCAAATGAAAATTATATCCTATTTTCATTTGCAGTATTTTTCTCAAAAGTAACGCAACTAAATGACTTAAAATTATAATATTTTAGAGACTTTGTTTCAACAGATTAAGCATTTATTTTTCCAATTTTTTCATTTCTTTATTTTAAAATCAATTTTATCACATTTACCTACTTATTTTCCGAAGCACCGCCTTAAAGCATATCTTAGGAAATAATTTCAAGCAGATAGAAAATCTCCCAAGCTTTCAACATTTCAGCTCCTTGTACTAACTAGGTAGCTGATGAAGCAAAAGTTTTGAATTCTATTTATTTACATAACATTACAGAATAGGTAAGACTGTTGTATTTTTTTTCTAAAATCGTTTCAGTTGATTCAGGATGGTTTAAACTTAGCTCCTCTAATAAGCATAGAAAACTTTTGAAATTGGTAAAGGATTCTTTTTCTAGAACTTCAAATGCTTCATTAACATCTTATTTAACTATATTATAGAATTAGACTATATAGAATTAGACTAATAGGTATCCCATTATAGAATTAATGTGAGTTTAGATAATTATGATTGGATTTGCAGTTTTTTTCCAATAATTTTCAGTTCCTTACATGAAAAGCATATTCTTCATCTTCATCGCCAAGCTGCTTTATTATAGGTGATTCAAAATAATTCTTTCATTAAGAAAACAGGTGGTAAACCAAATTAAGATCGAACGAATGAATACTAAAATATCGTGTACTTCGACCAGATACCTATAAATTCTACCAAAATATCAGGCATATAATGCTTGCATCTCGGCAACTGACATCTTACTCCAAACCGTTCTCACTGGCTTTCATCGGTACCGATGAGAAAAATATGACAAAGCTACGATGCCTGTTGCAAAAAGAATCAATTATTCAAAAGGCGTCTCAAAGACCCGAAAAATAACAGTTACCGAATTACAAAAAAAAAGCCGATGCCGAGAAAAGTATTGATTTTTTGTCGTCAAGTAGAATACGCGGAATCCACTATTTACAAATGTTCTTTATGGTCGATAGGTATAATTGAAAAATCCTATACAGTCGCCGCCGCCACTGTCGTCGTCGTCGCAATTATAATAACGACCAAATCGTAAACATTCGAACGAATGAAAATTTCGCCAAATTTATTGTAGCAAACTTTATACATTCGTTTCCGCTCGATATAATAAATCAGTTTTAGTACGAACTATAAATGCATACCTTGTAAACTTTGGTTATATAGGTAGTCAAGGGACTACCTATATAATCAAGCTTTACAACCATGCAATTAGATTTCTAGTGTACTCGACGTTGTTTCAATTACTTTCCACCGACTATAGTCTGTTATATTGTAATCGATGCAAAAGTTGATGAGAGAGTGCTATTTGCCATTTGGTAGGTTTTTATTGCAAACCATTACCTAATATTACTACTTGGTGCTTTCCAGATTAGCTATATTAAATACGAGAGATGAGAGATCGTACACAAAAGCGGTGTCGTGGCCCTTAAATATAATTCTGACAGAATGCCAAAAATGAAATACTTCGGTGCAACATCACAACACAATTTCGAACAAGTTTCACACGTTATTTCGATTTATAAAATGAAACTTACACAACTTCGCCGAGTACTATCTCATTCTTGGGCCGCAAATACGTAAACATTTTCCGGCGAACTAGCAGCATATACGTAAAATAGTAAAATAATCATTTGCATAAGATAGCAAAAACATCATTTTATCGTTTCCAAGTCGAACGAATTGGCATGAAGAGCATGGGCAAATTATCGATTCACGCGAACATTCGACACAGAAGCAGATACAAATTCACATCATACCATTTTATAAGTTCTCGTAAAATAAACGATCGCCTTTTTGCATCAGATGAAAAAATATGCACTCACCCAAAGCAATACTGCAAATTTCACGTTGATATACCGCCGCTCACATGATTCCGTCGTTTCAATACGAACAACCGAAATTGCACAATTTTCGACTAATCAACCACCAAATAACATACGGAGATTGGAAAATTTACGCGTATATTTGTAGACGAAATAAACTACAAAAATCACACTTGAAACATCAAACATATAAAATTAAAACGCGAAAGCGCAGCGCAACGTCGACACCGCACGTTGTAGAAATCAAGACTGAATTCGATCAAACACAACGGGGTAGTGTAACATTTTTCCGTGAACCATAAACGCACAAACACAAATAAACTCGAACAGCAGCGCGAAGTATACCGATTGTATGAAATTTTGAGATACGCTTTCTAGGTTGTAAAAAATTGGTGAATTTTTCACCACCACTAGCGTATTAAAGTATTGTGCCACTGATGCAAAGCAATATCCGATATCCAACTTCAATTATTCATCGTTATTCTTTGCTTCATTTCCACTTTCATGCCGGTAATGTTCAACCAAATCAAACATCAACTACCGTACGTCTCCTGTACAAAAATATTTATGTATTTTCTCTTTGCTCTCAACAGAGAACTGCTTCGATGAGCATGTGATGTGAATTTTTCAGTAAAAGCGTGATGCTTTTTTTTTTTAATTACCAAGATAGGATTTTCAGCAACGTTTTGACCATTTCTCGCAGTTTAATTTTATTTTTTATCGTAATATGCGAACCGATTTAGGATTTGATACTTGATAGCACTCACATTTTTCAAAGCATAATTGCAACTTCAAACAGCCCTATGTAAAATTACGAAACTTTCAAGTTCATTTGTCAACTCCATTAGATAATATTAATATAATTTATTATTTACATGCATAAAAGACTCTCGAAATGTCGAGAATGTTTTTTAAGGTCTTCGTTTTTCTATGCTCAATCAATAAAAAAGATTTCATCAAAAGCTTTAATTATGCGTTTAAACTGTCAACGCATTTATGGAAAGAATTCGCCAACCACCAGAACATACAAAATTTTAAATTTTCAATGACCACGCATGTAAACAACTTTATTCAGGTTTTTATAATTATGAAACTCATTAATCATAGTGTTATGATTATGAATAATGATTAAATGGAAAATTATGGATAGGTAAATATCTAATAACAATAAATATTAAAAAATTTTAATAATTCAAACTTTCAAAAGTACAACACTATTTATTAATTCCTCGTGTTATCTTCGCAACTGTATGGATATTTTACAAATGAAGAAAAATATTAAAACGTAAAAAAGCTTTGAAACAATATTGCACTTATATTATAGACATATCATTATTTTACAAATAAGATATGATTTTATAGACTCTCCGTCTCTCTGCAACCAAGTGGCATTATTGCGTATGGTTTCTAGACATTGACTCAGCGTCATTTCAATTCCTCTTGTATTTTTAGTAGCAAAAAATTTCTCTATTTCTTTCGCTTTTTCTTCACTGGCAAAATTATGGGTCGTATATTTTACAATTCGAGTCAGCAAAAATATTCCCTGAAATTATCACATTGAAGTGGTAATTTTCCATCGAAAATAATAATTATTATTTGCGTTCGATAACTTTACTCACCGTGTATTTCTCGTATATATTTTCCCAATTTTCTTGCAAAAATTGCCACGATTTTTCGCGACCTATTTTTGAAGAAGCTATCGATGTCAACATGATTACGGCGCTGGCCGACGTAACTTCAGTCTATACAATGAGAATGGGAAATAATTTAAGAATATTAGTACGTATGCAATATGCATATAATATTTAAATACCATTTTTTCAAAGCCACATTACCGATTGAGCAAATTTGAAAAGTTCATCAATTAAATCCGGATCATTGAGAGCAGAAACCGATCGAAGAATTCTTTCCTTTTCCTCTTGGAAATCGGTTTTTTTATACAACTACAATGTCGTCAACAAGAAAAAAGAACTTAACAATTTTATTGGGACGATTGAGAAAGTAAAACGGTATCTTACGTCGTGTAAAGCTTCAAATGCTTTTTTCCCATCGGCTTTAATAACAGCTTTGTAAATAACACCGCGTAAATCCACAGGTATCGAATTTACAGAATTTATATGATCTGCGAACATTTTTTGCGCTTCGTTGAGAAAATTTGCATCGCCAAATTTCACCAAACGATTAAGTATTAAACTTCTTAACAAAGTGTCAAGATGAGCTGCAGAAAAAAGATGATGGTAAATATTTTCAAATAGGTATTAGAAAACTGAGCGTTAAGGTGGATCGAAAACCAGTTAAAATTTGTTAATATCCAGATACTTCACTTCAGTATTTTGGAAACTCAAAACATCAAGTTTCATAAAAATTGATGAATCCTGCGTATAAAAATTAATCAACCTTTTTTAAAGTCGATTGCCGAAAAATGTTTCGAAATCGAATTATACATATCTCGTGATTTCAACTTCTTGAAAATTTTAAGTGGCGATTAAAAAAAATAAAAATAAAATAATAAGCTTTGATCTGATGATAATAAAGAATAAGAATTTAATTTTCGATCAACTTTATAAGCGTAGTAATGATTAGATAAACTAATGACCACTGGTAATCTTATACTTGGACTACTTCAAATTTTTCTTGAAGTTAAGAAATAAGTTCTCAAAGTTGGCAAAGAAAATAATTCACAATATTTCCACAGCTAAAATTGTTTTCTTCAGCAACCGACTTTCAAAAGGATTTAATTTAAATGAATCTTCACGATTGCATGTACTTTTTTTCTACCAATATCCTGTTCTTATGCCCTACCTCATATTTTGAAACCATAGAATTATGCGTTTTCGATCCACGTTGTTGATAATGATCATCCAAAGGAGTCTTACATTCTCCTGGTTTTGGGTAAATGCCTAACTTGTTATAAATTGTTGTCACCAATTTTAATCCGTAAGCGTCGAATAGATGATGGTAATCTGTGTTACTCAACAGATTATAGAACCTTTCCGAATATGTGCACATACTCGCCCACACTGTGTAATTATCTTCATTCGTCATTGACTCCATCAGATCTAATACTTCGATTGCGCAAGCTTTATCAACTAATACCTTCACAAAAAATATTAATCAAAACACGTCAAAAAGATACAAAATGCCAAAATTGAAACTCACTAAAGCGAATAAATCATCTAAAATTCCGAGTCTATCTAAAGGCGGTAATGACTTATCGGCGATAGAAGGAATCATTGCTTTCAACATTTCAGGCGGATATTTGGTCCGGTAAAAGCCCACTGTTCCAGTATTAAGTTTGACCCATTCATCGGGCGCCACATTGGGAATAGATATTTTACTCTGACGAGTATCTAATATAACCGTATGGCAATCCTCGTTAGGGTTGCTTTGTTTGGAAAATGACAGCGGAACCATCCAAAGAGTTTCATTGTCTTTAATGTTTATCGTTGGTTAAAAAATTCAAAACAGTATTTCAATTTCAAACAATGTTACAACCTTGTTCGTTGGGTTCGGCGCAAAATTTAGTCTGAGAAACTACCAAAGTGCGGACGTTATTATCCTCTTGAACGCTGCTTTCAACCGTTATCAACGGAAATCCCTTTTGTTTTGTCCAAGTTGGCATAATTGCTTTAATAGGTTTGGAACTTGCTTCTTCTAGGGCAGCCCATAAGTCCTCGGTTTTTGTGTTACCGTATTGATGTCGGGTTAAATATAAATTCATACCTTTACGAAAATCCTAAAAAAAAAAGAAAATAAGCCAATAATATAGAAGGTTAATTAGAGCACTTATGATAAATGAAGTAATATTCACGTCGTCTCCGATATATTTATGCAACATTCGTATTAAAGAGCCTCCTTTATCATAAGAAATATCATCAAATATTTCATCAATTTCTGAGGGATGACCAACGGGTACCTGGAAAATATTTCAATTATTAATAAATTCTACGATAACAGAAAAATATAAAAATCGTTAGCTCTACTTCGATGGGATGACTATTTTTCAGTGCATCTAATTCCAAAGCACGACAATACAAATTGGTAACAAATTGAGACCAAATATCAAATTCTGGGAATAGGTATGCCACGCAAAGAAACTCAACAAAAGAGGCGTATCCTTCATTCAACCATAAATCGGTCCACCATTCCTGTATTTAAAAAACATATAGGCTAATATTTTTTCTCATTTTTTCTACGATGTTAATTATTTAAAAAGAGTTTCTTTATTTTTATTATAATTATGATTATCATTTTTTAAATGTTACCATTGTGACTAGATTTCCAAACCACTGGTGGGCTAATTCGTGTCCAACGACAATAGCCACGGTTTGTTTGTTAGCTGCCGATGTGTTAGTCTCATCCACCAATAAATAAGTTTCACGATAAGTTACCAAACCCCAATTCTCCATGGCGCCTAAAACAAAAGATCGCCAGTGTTTTCTTCGTGAAGAAAATTATTCGAATTAAAAGAATGCACTAACTTGCTGACATCTCTGAAATAGCAATTAGATCAATTTTTGGAAGAGGGTAGGCGATTTGAAAATATTCTTTGTAATAAGGTAACACCTTGGTTGCCACGTATAGAGCAAATCGACCGTGCTCTTTTTTTCCAGGTGGCGTGTACACTCGCACAAGTACTCCATCACTCGATTTATCTTCAACGTAATCAAAATTACCGACTACTATAGCTACAAGATATGTTGACATTAAGGGTGTTCTTTGAAATTTCACGATTTTCATTCCGTCTTGGTTCATGTACTCCTTTTCGACGGGCTGTGCGAATGACATGAAAATGAAACAACAATTTTTACGAAAGAGAAAAAAAGGGAGAAAAACAGACAATATGTTACCAACCATATTAGATAATGCTAGCTTATCAGGATCTACACCTAGAGTAATATCAAAACGAGCCTTGATAGCTGGTTCATCCCAACAAGGGAAACACCTCCTAGCATCAGTTGCTGCAAACATCGTTACAGCGAAATACTTTTCTTCTTGACTGGCAACTCTGTACAAAATTCATTAATAAAATTGTACACTCAAAAAGGTTTCTAGAAACATAATAAAATTAAGCATACGTTGTGTATTTGCTGCGATAGAATCCTTTCATAAGAGTATTCAACTCGCCAACAAATTCAATATTAAGTTCTGCTTCGCCTACAGGCAAAGTTTTAGCAAAATTCAACTTCAAAATTTCGTCATCTTCGCATAACAAGCATTCAGGATGGACGAGTTCACCACTTGGAATCAATTTGAGTTGAGCTTCGTTTATTTTCAAATCTACACTGTTAAGAATTATGGTGCTAGTCGGTTCGAGGATCTGAAACCGTAATATGTCATGAGAAAAACAATTCAATTTAACTGACCATGATTCGGAATAGATATAACATTTCCGGCAATTTTGACATGAAGACAGAAACATACCCATGAATCACACGATTAAAAATCGATTCTACCAAGACTCACCTGCAGATGAACAACTTCTTTTCCATCAAATTTAAAGCTTTTTAGATCTGGATTTAGAAATAATTCGTACAAGCTGGGTTTGACAGTCGTCGGCAACCTTTCGAATTTTTTTCTCTCTGGCATCTTTACGTGGTGTTCTTAATTTTACTGCAAGAAGAATCATATGAATACAACAAAAGTTCTAAATCATATTTATCAGATGAAAAACTAGATGATTTATTACTTACTTTCTGCATGTCGACGTTGACAAATAATTATTTCCGCAGAGAAGTTTTAGATTGTTCAAACAAGTCATATCAAGGGTATATTACACTGTCTTGTTTACGTTTTGATAAGACAATAAAAGCGACGTGAAATGTTTTGTCTATCTTAGTTGCTGAAGGGGCCAAAATATAACTATATTATATAGGTACTTTTAGGTTAACTATAATAAAAATAAGGATGATCAACTACTTTGGAATTTGGAACACAGGTCTCCGATATGGGAATATTTATGCACTTTCATTTTCATTTTACCTCACAACCTAATTTGATTAAAATTCTCAATGACTAAGCATGTATACAATTTTATTCAGTTCTTAAAGTAAAACACAGTATAATCATCGTGTTATGAATAATGAATAGATAAAAAATTACGGAAAGGTAAACATCTAACATTGAAGATAAAAAATATAAAAATAAAATAATGTAAACAGAACTTCAGAGGTGCAAAACTATTTACTAATCTCATAAAAATGTTATCTATAAAACACCGCAGATATTTCACAAATAAAGAAATATTAAAACGTATAAAAGCTTTGAAAGAATATACATATTACAGACATCTCATTATTTTACAAACAAATACATAAAAATGTTTGTACGAAATTCACTTATAATTTCAAATTTTCAAGATACGATCTTATAGACTGTCCGTCTCTCTGTAGCCAAGCGGCATTATTACGTATGGTTTCTAGACATTGACTAAGAGTCCTTTCAATGCCTCTTATATTTTTAGTAGCGAAGAAATCTTCTATTTCCTTCGCTTTCTCTTCACTGGCGTAATTTTCGGTCGTATATTTTACAATTCGAGTCAGCAAAAATCCACCCTGAAAGAGATACATTCGAATGTTAATTTTTCAACCGAAAAATATAACTATTTGGCATTTGAGTTTGATAACTTTATTCACCGTGTATTTCTCGTAAATATTTTCCCAATTTTCTTGCAAAAACTGCCACGATTTTTCGCGGCCTATTTTTGAAGAGGCTATCGAAGTTAACATGATTACGGCACTAGCCGAGGTAACTTCCGTCTATGTAACAAGAATGAAACACAATTCAGAAATATTAATACATATAAAATATTTAAAAACATTTTTTTGTAAAAGCATATTACCGATTGAGCAAATTTCAAAAGTTCGTCAACTAAATCTGGATCATTGAGAGCAGAAACTGATCGAAGTATTCTTTCTTTTTCTTCTTGTAAGTCAGTTTTTTTGTACAACTACGATGTCATCAATAAGAAAAAAACAAATTAACGATTTGATTTAGACAAATAAAAGAATAAGACGATATCTTACATCGTGTAAAGCTTCAAATGCTTTTTTTCCATCAGCTCTAATAACAGCTTTGTAAATAACACCGCGTAAATCAACAGGTATCGAATTTACAGAATCTATATGATCTGCGAACATTTTCTGCGCTTCGCTGAGAAAATCCGCATCACCGAATTTCACCAAACGATTAAGTATCAAACTTCTTAGCAAAGTATCAAGATGGGCTGCAGGAAAAGATAATGATAAATATTTCTACGTATTTGAAAAACAAGGTTAGAATGAATCGAAAATCAGTTGATATTTGTTAATACACTGTTATTTCACCTGCTCCTAGCGAAACTCGAAATACAAACTTTCATAAAATTTGATTAATCCGATGTTTTGAAAATAACTCAACACTACTCAAAGTGGATTGCTAGAAATTTTTTTTGAAAATTATGTACTTTCATCTCAGTGCTACATCTTCCTTGAAAAGTTGTAAGTATTCATTTTTAAAAAAAAAAAAAAATCAACAATATTTATGGAAGAGTTCCAAGAGAATTGAAATGACCTAAAATCTTTTTTTTCTTCATTATAATACTACATATAGTAGGCTACTACTTCTAGTTCAAAATTCCAAAATGATGTTTAGTCAAGGTATTCGAATGACGAAGAGGGTTGGTCAGTGGAACTTGGTATATTAGACTAATGACGACTGTATTACGATATAAAGTAAAATATTAGTATCCCTTATTTATTGATTATTATTATTTTTTTTTTTTTGAAAAAATCACAAATTAAATTTTAATAGTGGGGGAGACGATGGAACATCGAGATATCGATAGATTTCAAACATTTTTCCAATATTCGACCTTTAAAAACGTTTATTAATGTTTTTAACACCTTATGAACCTTCATTCATTGAGTTCGTAATGGGAGGTGGGACCTCCATACATTTAAAGATGACAGATTAACATTTTTTTTCTTTACCAATTAGGGCGTTGTTCTTTTTTGAAGAAAGCTGATTTACGATTCACCCTAATGCGTTATAAATAGAAGGAATCTTACATTCTCCGGGTTTTGGATTAATGCCTAATTTGTTATAAATCGTTTTCACCAATTTTAATCCATAAGCGTCGAATAAATGATGGTAATCTGTGTTACTCAACAGATTATAAAATCGTTCTGAATATGTATACATACTAGCCCATACTGTGTAATTATCCTCATTCGTCATCGATTGCATTAAATCCAATACTTGGATTGCACTAGCTTTACCAGCTAAAACCTACACATAAAAAAAAAAAAAAAATAGAAAACAATTTACTCTTGATACGTCATAAACAAGGACAAAATCGAAACTCACTAAAGCGAATAGATCATCTAAAATTCCGAGTCTATCTAAAGGTGGTAATGACTTATCGGCAATAGAAGGAATCATTGCTTTCAACATTTCAGGTGGATATTTGGTACGGTAAAAGCCCACCGTTCCTGTATTAAGTTTAACCCATTCACCAGGTGCGACATTGGGAATAGATATTTTACCCTGACGAGTATCTAATATAACTGTGTGGCAATCCTCCTTGGGGTTACTTTGTTTGGAAAATGATAGCGGAACCATCCAAAGAGTTTCATTATCTGTAATTTTAATAATTGGGTAAAAAAATTCTAAGTAATATTTCAATTTCAAACAATGTTACAACCTTGTTCGTTGGATTCGGCGCAAAATTTAGTCTGAGAAACTACCAAAGTGCGGACGTTATTATCCTCTTGAACGCTGCTTTCAACCGTTATCAACGGAAATCCCTTTTGTTTTGTCCATGTTGGCATAACTGCTTTGATAGGTTTGGAACTTGCTTCTTCAAGGGCTGCCCATAAGTCCTCGGTTTTCGTGTTACCGTATTGATGTCGCGTTAAATATAAATTCATACCTTTACGAAAATCCTATACACAAATGAAGCCATTAATATAGAAGCATCATTACACTGATTAGGTAAAAAGAGAACTATATTCACATCATCTCCAATATATTTATGTAACATCCGAATTACAGAACCGCCTTTATCATAAGAAATGTCATCGAATATCTCATCAATTTCTGACGGATGACCAACGGGTACCTGAGAAATATATTTATAATTAAAAAGTTCAACGATAACAGTAAAATATAAACATTATTAGCTTTACTTCGATGGGATGACTGTTTTTTAACGCATCTAATTCTAAGGCACGGCAATACAAGTCGGTGACAAACTGAGACCAAATATCAAATTCTGGAAATAGATACGCCACGCAAAGGAACTCAACGAAAGATGCGTATCCTTCATTCAACCATAAATCGGTCCACCATTCCTGTATTCAAAAAAACATCAATTTTTTATATCATTCATTAGAATTTAATTTTTTTAGAAACAAGAAATAAAAAAAATCATTTGGGCAAATCTTTAATTTTTTTTTCAATTATTAATCTATAGAAAAAAGTTTTAACATTTTTTCTTCTTTTTTTAATAATTTCTTACCATTGTGACTAGATTTCCGAACCACTGATGAGCTAATTCGTGCCCAACAACAATAGCCACCGTTTGTTTGGTAGCTGCCGAAGTATTAGCCTCATCTACTAATAAGTATGTTTCACGATAAGTTACCAAACCCCAATTTTCCATGGCGCCTAAAACGAAATTGCCGTTAGTACATTATGTTGCGAAGAAATTATTAGAATTAAATGAATGCGCCTAACCTGCTGACATTTCAGAAATGGCAATTAGATCCATTTTTGGAAGAGGGTAGGCGATTTGGAAATATTCTTTGTAATAAGGTAACACCTTGGTCGCAACGTAAAGAGCAAATCGACCTTGCTCTTTCTTTCCAGGTGGCGTGTATACCCGCACAAGTACTCCATCAGTTGATTTATCTTCAACGTAATCAAAATTACCGACTACTATAGCTACAAGATATGTTGACATTACAGGAGTTCTTTGAAATTTCACGATTTTCACTCCATCTTGATTGATGTACTCCTTTTCTACGGGCTATAAAAATCAATTTTAAATTAAAATGTGAGAGAATTTCAAGGTAATAAAAAAATATTACCTACCATATTAGATAATGCTAGCTTATCGGGATCTACTCCGACAGTAATATCAAAACGAGCCTTGATAGCTGGTTCATCCCAACAAGGAAAACACCTTCTAGCATCAGTAGCTTCGAACTGAGTTACAGCGAAGTACTTTTCTTCTTGACCGGCAACTCTGTACAAAATTCATAAATAAAATTGTACACCCAATAAGATTTCTATAAGCATAACAAGATTATGCTTACGTTGTATATTTGCTGCGATAGAATCCCTTCATTAGAGTATTCAACTCGCCAACAAATTCAATACTAAGTTCTGCTTCGCCTACGGGTAAAGCATTGGCAAAATTCAATTTTAGAATTTCGTCATCTTCGCATAACAAGCATTCAGCGTGAGCAGTTTCACCACTTGGAATCAATTTGAGTTGTGCTTCGTTTATTTTTAAATCCACACTGTTAAGAATTATGCTGTTAGTCGGTTCGAGAATCTGGAACCACAATAAATCATGTCGAAACAGCGCTCAGTTGGGAGTACTTATTAAATTAAACTGTTTATTCATGCAGTGGAGTTGAAATGATTCGGCAATTTTGAAGTGATAAAGGAAACACGCCCATGAATGAAACGACTTTAAAGCGACGCAATTAAGACTCACCTGCAGATGAACAACTTCTTTTCCATCAAATTTGAAGGTGTTAAGATCTGGATTCAGGAATAATTCGTACAAGCTGGGTTTGACAGTCGTCGGTAACCTTTCGAATTTTTTTCTTTCTGGCATCTTTTCGTTGGTGTTTTCAATTTTACCAAAGGAAGAATAATATGAACACAACAATAGTTTTGAATTATATTTATCAAACAAAAAACTAGATGATTTATTACTTTCTACACGTCGGCATCGGCAAATAGTTATTTCGGCGATAAAATTTGTGTATTTTAATTTTTTCAACCAAGTCATATTAACCAGTGTTGCTTAAAACAAAAATTACTTTGTTGAGAATTTCGAATTTTCGATTCAAGGATAACAAAGTTGAAAATTTAAAATTTAGGTAAATTATATTCTAAGATGAATACTAAATATGAAAGAAGTAATTTTATTCTTCAAATTTCGCAGAAATGAAATTAATTTTATTCATAATACTTGATAAATGAATGAGCAACAACTTTTATTCGTGTATAGCAAGTAAATAACAACATTGTTCATTGTTTCCATGTTTCATCTGCTGCAGTGTTGTCAAAGTTCACGAAAAAAATGAACGCGTTCAGTTCACGTTCGTTGAAAAATGAACGCGTTCAGTTCACGTTCGTTGAAAAATGAACGCGTTCAGTTCACGTTCACAAGCAAATGAACGCGTTCAGTTCACGTTCACGAAAATGTCGCTCGTTCGCGAACGCGTTCACGTTCATTCTCTAAACGTTCACGATCTTTGACGAACTGCTGTCTGGAAATCGCGAAAAAAATGCGAAAAACAATGGAAACCAGAAATGAGAATAGAATAATCACACATTGACACGCAACACGACGAAAAACAAGAGCAAACTTATTCCTGTTCCTGCGATTTTGTTCTAGCTTCATAGCCCTAAAAATCTGTGGTGAACGCTCAATTTTCTGTGCATGAACGCGTTCAGTTCACGTTCACGAAAATGTGGCTCGTTCGCGAACGCGTTCACGTTCATTCTCTAAACGTTCGTGAACTTTGACAACACTGATTTTCTGCTGTTATCAATGAATTGGTAATTTTTAAACTTGTTTAGAGTGCGCTAAAGCAGCATCAGATGAAAGTAATGCTGAATCAGCAGAAAACAACCGAAGCATGTGTTATGCGGTTGTTGTTATCATTTCACGTGCTGTATGTTGAATTTCGCTCCTTTCGTATTTTTCATTTTATTCTACCATAATTAATTTTTATAAAATTCTTAGTCATAATGGAGAGCGAAATCCAGTCTGTTGAAAATATTCCTAGTTTTCTCAATTCAGAGGCATTCATTTCCGCTAGATTCAAAGAAATATCGGCGCTTAAAAATCTTATCAGTGAGTATTAACGAAATTCGAAAAATTAATTATTTCATCTGTATTTAAAAGTGATATATTAATGTGCTTTTTCATATAGATGAAAGTAGCCGAGTTACGTCGATTTTTCAGCGTCTTCCAAAACACATGAGAAGACGGGCTATGAGCCATACCGTCAAAAGAGTACCTAAAAATTGGAGAGATGCTCACCGACGACAAGTAAATTTTTTTCTTATTTTTGAAATTAATGCCGAGATCATTCAGTAAAACATCCTACTTAATTTTCTCACAGTTGGAAAAGAATAAAGCGTTAAAAACACAGCGAAGACCAAGAAAACATTATAGAAAACGTCCGAAAAATTTATTAATTGAGTATAATAGACGACAGAAAGATAATTTATGGCTTGAAACGCATATATGGCATGCCAAACGTTTCAGAATGATATCAAAATGGGGTTATAAGCTGGCAGATCGTTCTTGTGATAAAACTTTCAGAGCTTCGTATCGTGCTATGTCAAACCACTGTTTGTTACAAGTCTGTATATTGATAATCTTTGTTTTATCCTATACCATCCCGATATCTTACTGAGTTTTTTACAGGATGTATCATACCTCTGTTGTATGGAAATGAGCGGATCTGAGCAAGTTTTATTAGAAGGATTTAAACGCTTGACTAGTTCAGAATGTGGGCTCACTATTGGTGCTAAATGTTGGATCAGTGGTAATCGCGAAGGAAAAGTTACATTATTCCATAAAGACTCTTATCCCTTCAACGTCATCGGGGATGTAACATTTATATGGAAACCGAAGAATGAAGATACCTCTGAACATCGAATCATTTGGATATGGTGTCATCCTTCGTTCTATCAAGAACTTCGTCAAGAACTAAGCGATGTATTTAATTTAGAGTGCATCGTTACCCAGCAAGATATTGAAATGAAAGAACCAACTGAGATTCCAGCTCCAAAAGCTTCCAAAAAATCTGAAACTTCTAAACAAAATGTTGAACGTACAAAAATAGCCTTAAAAAATGTCCCGCATTCTAAAATACCAGAATATATCAATAAAATCACAAAAGTACGTCTCTTGTCTTTAAAAGACGCTTTGAATCGATTCAGGTTAACTGGTCCTTTATCTAACGCAGTATTAACTAACGCACTACACCCAGCCGAATTATTTGATCAATTTTTATTTCACAACCAAGCTAAAAATTGGTGGAAAGAATATAAAGTTGAAAAAAGCACCGACTGCATTACTTTCAAGTTATTAGAAGACTATAATTCACCTTCGTATTTTCCTCCTCACATCGTAATCGGAGGGCAAGTTATCGATCCGCGTTTATTTTTGAAACGAACTCGTTCCAAAGCGATAGGAAAAAATCAAGGTTTGTATTTAATTTCCTCGTGTTGAAATATTAACCAGATAATCAATGCGAATGTTACATATTTAGAATTCGAGCCTTGTGTATCATTACCACCTTCCGTCACGGAAAGCGCTATATGGAATGCTCATATACGAGACGATGTCAGCCTCAATAAATTCACTTTCGCTCAAATAAATAAATTACGAAGTAACTTATTGGTTCCTGGACACGATCAGCATCTGTTAAAGACCGTAAACACAGTAATCCCTTTATTACTCATACAAAGACCTGGATCGACGAATGAAAATGTTAAATTAGGTTTGTACAATGTACACCGTAAGTCATCACCATAGGTATTATAAATAAACCAGCGATCGTTCATTACTCGACTTATGATCAGGTTTTGGAAATGGATGGGATATCATTATTCCGTCTAATTGGGCTGTACCGATATGGCTATCGTTAATATTATGTGGGGCTAAAGCCGGAGCACTGAGGGAAACTAAGACTTTGAATTTAGAAATGAAATCAATGCCAGAACTACCCCCTGATTCTTGCGCGGGTCGTCAATATTACCAACAGATCGAAGAAACGGATCGTGATCATTATTTCAAGTAATCTTATATTTAATTTTTTTTTTTTGTAAGAAATGCTCTCTTGAGGAGGCACTCAAATGAAATAAAATCCTATAATTTAATTTCTTCATAAACTCTTACTTATAATACTCAAATTACTGACTTGGCAGACTTCATTTTAACTATCCAATGTATGATCGCAATGAGGCTATTCAAGCTCTAGAAGCTACTGAGCGAAAAAACAAAACATTTGATTTTCTACATAAGCCTGTACAAATTTGGAACTGAAATGGCGTAAGAAATATATTGAAAAAGTTTGTACTTGAAAGAAAAATTAGTCTCGAAAATTCAGAAATTTGCAGTAATTGTATTAAAATAATCTAAGCAAATAATTTTTCATTATAACTTTATTTCAACATAGTATCTGAATAATTTTTCATTCATTTGCATAGACACTAGGGGCTACGCCCCTAGCCGCTGCGCGGCCCAACCCTATGCCACATAATTTACATTTTGAATTAATACTGCATCTCCTTTCTACAAAATTCTATAGAAAGCTTTATATACTTTATATATGCTTTCTATTGTTTCCTTAGTACAGCACTATCCTGTGGTCAAGTCAACCAAGCCATAAAATTTTATTACTATATTCGGTTTGAAATATGCTTTCTATTGTTTCCTTAGTAAAGCACTGTCCTGTGGTCAAGTCAACCAAGCCATAAAATTTTATTACTATATTCAGTTTGAAGATTGTAGGTATTTCCATGATGCATTTGTATTCTTTCCTTGGTACTGTACTATACCTGCGTTCCTTAATATAATAGATTTCTTCCAAATACAACCTTTTGATAAATGTTATGACTTAGTTAACCACATTATCACAATACACAGCACTGGTCTTCCAAATACAACCTTCTATAAATTTTATGGTTTGGTTAACCACAATATCACAATACACAGCTATTTAGGTACACAAACTCCAGCGTTACAATTTTTAAAGTTTTGATTTTAATATATAGAGAGATAGAGAGATTTAAAAATTTTAGTACAAATGTTAGATAGTATACTTGAAATATCGTCTAGATTGATACTAGAGTGTATTCGTATTTAATATAAAATTATACCTATAAGGTAAATTTGTGATTCCAAAAATTTATAAATGATTTTGAAAATGGAAGAAAAAATATAAAGGTATGATTTTTTGTGATTGCATTTTTTAGTCGTGAGAAGAAAAATCCTAATGCTAACATTTTTTTTGGAAGTAACTTTCAACTTGTGGTACTTAAAATTTGTTTTCACATCGTCAAAGTTATTGATTATTCAATAAAAATTTTAAACCCTTCTTAAAAATTAGTGAAAAAATTCTCAGATACACCTAATGTAGAATAGTCATTAGGAATATTTGTTGAAAATTTTTCTTTTTTTATCATTGCAAATTTTGCAATTTTCACGACTAATATTTTTTAAGCCCTAAATTTTAAATTGAACATTGAAATTTTTTTGTATACTTCCACTCATTTCAAAATTTTTGTCATCAAAAAATTTTAATTCTTTCCCAAACAAACTCATCTTCTCTACCAAATTTAACTTGACTCTTCCGTGTCACTGGTCTTTGTAACAGTACATGGCACGTAAATGGAAATAAGTGAAAATTAATAAAAAACAAACTCTTTTTTTTTTGTCCTTCCCTACCTTTGTATTTTTCAATATTTAAAAATTGATAAAAATTTGAATTTTGAAAACGAATAGGAAAACTTCTCAGAAATACAACCATCTTGGTATTATGAGTAAACGTCTATGAATCTTTCACATTTACTAACTGACAAAAATTGAAAATAATCCACCTTATGCTTTTCAGGAAACCACCGAATAAACGTGTTAATTATATCAGAAACGGATTCCCTACGCCATTTCATCATCCTTGGGATACTCTTACCAATGAGTGGAACACAACACAAAAAGAAAATACGTATTATGTGTTAAGAAATAAACGTATTCTGTACAAGTTGAAGACGTATTTAGGAAACCTAAAAAATTCATCGATAATCGATTTGACCGATGATTTAAATCACCTCATTCACGATAAATGTTTAATTCCGGTCACCATACAGATATCAGGCAAAGGACATTTGGCGCCGTTTTCTCACATATGTGTGCCTAAATTTTCCGAGCTACAGAATACTGCCATAAAATTGCGTTCAGCTCCAGTTGAAAAACTACACACCGATAAGAATAAAACCAAAAGGAAAATTTTTCGAAGGGAACATTCCAAGGTATTGAAACGTCTTCGACGTCAGCGAATCAAACAGAATAAAACGGCCGCTAAAAAATTACCCCTTAAAATTACCAAAAGGAAAATTTCACCGACAGAACAAATAGTTCGACAGTATTTGTCAGAAATTAGAGATTTATGGATACCTCGTACATGTACCAATTTACGAAACCATTGCAGCCGAGAAATTTGCGGTTTTATCGTTACCAGTGGTTATTCTCTTATGCAGGCTGGAGTTATTGGTCAAGGATATATAACCCTTCAGTCGTTAATTACTTTGAATAGCTTGTGGTATAATTTGAGATGTTCTCCTTTAGTGTTGACTAGATCTCCTAATAGTTTACATTACAGATACGCTCTTTTAAATGTATGTGTTTGATAATAAAGTACTTCTGTTTTTTGTTTTTTCTATTTGTAAAGGAAGTTGTGAAATTTGTATACTCGATACCATCGTACAATTATAGAATCCTTGACCTCGTTGCCCTTTTCAATTTGAGATTTCTTAGTGTGTAATTTGAAAATTTATTTCATTTAATCGTTCAACTAAAACTAACAGGAAAATAAAGCTAATTACATTAAACATAACTTATTGCTGGTAAAAAAATTCTTCAGCGTACCAATATTTCTACACTGATGAAAAAAAAAAACATTTTCTCAGGTCGTTGGGATATTTGTGAAACTCATATATCAAATATAAGTGAAACCTAATTGTAAAATATACAAGACGACATGCAAATTTACATATAACATCCTTTACAACTATTCGAATGTATGTTCTACATTTAACTTCTCGCATGTAACGCTCTATGTAAATTCAACGCATTATTTATTTTTCATGATGCAATCGATGTACTGATTATTCGGTTCGAATTGAAATGCACAACAATTTACACATTGCCTTGTTAAATATTAAAATATAATGAGCAAAGGTGAAAAAATAATTATTAAATGTTCTTTCAATGATAAAACCTATGGTTGCGCTAACACGCAAAAATCTTATCATATTCGATACAATATGTCCTGTCTAAATTTCGAGAAAAACTATTAAAGGGTTTTTAGAAATAGAAATATATATCACAATTTTGACGTAAATTTTATCATTACAAATTCATTGATTTGCATTACGAATAATAGATTACGCATGGGCGTAATAATTTAAAAATTTGATCTCTTCATAGGAAAGAAAAACTTGACAAATTTGCCATGTTATCTTATACAACGAGTATTATTTCTATATTGCTATTTTGATAACTGATCATTAAATTGCAGGAAGTCGTGCTCTTATAAAATTCTTAATATCTTCCATTTCCTGAACAAAACCATCACGAAAATTAATAAATAAGTTCAAAATGCAAAATAATATTTAATATCATCGAATACTCACTTCATCAGTCGAGGAATGCATAAGGCCGGGATACGTTTTAAAATCAGTATTATTAGAGACTTTTTTCAAAACCGACGCAGTCAGTTGACCAAAATTATAAGATACAATAGGATCACAATCCCCGTGGCATTGCAAGATATGGATATCCTTATTAGCAGTTACCATTGACTAAAAAAAAATAGTTCTTTAATAATTACCACACAGGTACGATAATTCATAATGACTTTCAAATTACCGGTGAAAATGCCTTATGCAAAGGTAACCAACAAGATAAAGCAACCACTCCGGCGAGCTTCTGAGGGAATGTTAAAGCCGAATGCAGAGCCAAAGCTCCTCCTTGAGAGAATCCTCCGAGCACGATACGTTCTGAAGGAATACCTTCTTTCATCTCCTTTTTAATGAGACTATGAACGTACATAGTTGCTCTGTTAATACCACCTTCATCCTCCTGCGCGAACATGTCTAAACCTTTGATGTCGAACCAAGCTGGCATTCTCATACCATTGTTTAGCGACACTGACAAAGGATTTCTGTCGATAAAATTTGTTTTTAGGTTTAGTAATTCGAGGACGTGATAACAGAGGAAAAAACTTACGCTGTAGGGCAAATAACCTTCATATGCGGTAATCTAATGCCGGCAATCGCGCTGGCCCAGCCATTACTGCAAACCATGATAAAAATGTTCAGATAGCAAATGCTTTACAGCATTTATAAAATACACAAAAAAAAAATGCCACTTCTATTTTCATTCGATTATGAAAATAATACGAGGTCACCAAAGGCATTTAGATGAACGTAATTTAAAAAAAAAATCATATGTAAACGGAACTTACCCAGTGTCTCCTAGACCATGCAAAAATATAATCTGAAAAAAAAAAATGAGAATGTCACAATTTTCTTATCGTTAAGAGAATCATTGTGAAATGGGTATCATTATAAAAAACTGTATTGAATACAAGAAAGCTTACCGAAGCTGTGTGTTTCACAGTGGGCGCAATAATTACTGGAAGGGTAGACATCTGTAAGGGTCTTATTTTCTATAAACACCGAAAAATTGTTATCAATGAAGTAAATTTAAAATCTTTTAACACAATTAGGTAACAGGTGAAAAATTCAATAAAGTTTGCTCTTAGTAAGCGTAGAATTACACGAAAAAAGCGCAAAGATAACGGAGACCTCGCGCTTTACAAATACGAATATAAATCGCTATTTCAAAAAACTAAAGAAAACATAAAAGCTGAAAGCTGAATTGAAAAGTTCAAATTTGGATTTGGGCTTACAGCAATGTTTAGCTGAGTTATACAGCAACATGTGTGATGACGTCGAATAGAAAAGTACCAATAGAAAGAACAGCATAGACATTCGTTACAACATTCCTGATTCCACGGATTTTTTTTTAAAGAATTTTTCCAAAAATAAAGATTTGTAAGCAAGTTTTTAGTTATTCATCATTACGTTTGAAATTGTTTAATTTATAAAATCAAATATCGCTTAGAACAAATCTCTTTTAGTATATGAAAGGCAAAATTGTTAAATTAATTAACAAAATGAGCTTACTAGAGAGATGAATTACTTTACTACTACACTGATCATTTATTATTTTCACCAATATTTACAATCCTTAATTCAATATATATTAATAAAAAAAGAAGGAAAAAAACTGCGAAATGAAAATACTATAGCCTTGAATTATTTTAAAATCAAATTGCCTTTTTTTATCTAATCGTTGATGCTGATAAATCATCGTAGCTTTATCTAATTTAGAATAATTTTAAAAATCATAATTAAGTATGCTACATTGGTATTCATTTGAAAGTTCCATGATAAGAAATCCATCTTCAATTAATCAAAAAAATTAATCTTTCCAAATATATCAAATTGTCAAGTGTCAACCCAGTATTCTTAAAAATAGACTATTACGACTTACCGTTGATTGAAATTTAAAATGTCGAAATGCCGTTCTATTTCTTCTAACAGTCGTCTTCATACCGCCAATACCACCTACTGCTGCACTAAGGGTTTGTGCTTTTCCCCCAGATTTACCAGCTTTTGCTGCAGGTTTGGTTTTAGCATCAGCCTTGGTAACTTTATCTTTGTCAGCACCATCAACATCAGACGTTACCCAAAGTACTAATAACAAACTAAAATATATCACGAACGTGTATTTAGAAAACATTTTCACAACGTCGAATGCTTCCTTGCCATAAAACTAGCCGATAATCTACACGATACAGAAAATTTGATAAAATTTCATTCAACGTGGAAGCGAATTTGCAAATCAGAATATTTTTGATTACATTTTTACGATTTACTTTCGGTACGATGCCGTGACGAAAATCGATATAACACTTGATTTCCGTTCAACAAAACTGGACTTATTCATTAACTGGCAAGTTTACTTATACTTGGATGATGGAGAAAGTGATCATGATAAATTTATACGAAAGACTGCGATCATTGGCACGCACATTACGTTGAACTTGTGTAATAAGGTTTTGAAATAATATCGGCGTTCTTCGTATATTTATGTATGTGAATACTGAATATCATTTCATTTTTTTGATGGGGTAAAAACTGTTGTTAATCACCGCGCATGGATGCATGGACCATTATTTAATAAATTTATATGGTCTGAATACTTATCTAAGACATCGTAAAATTCGTGTTTACTTAATTAAGAATTATTCGAGTTATTTATTATCAATTTCTACCCAAGGTAAGTATAGGCAATTATTATTCTTTTTTATATACTATAAAATCGCATGGCAACATAACTGTGAGGGCTTTTCAAGAAAGTAGGTACCTACTCAACTGCAAAATCAAGATTCAAGAGTATTTCATTCGCTTTCGTGTCAAACAAAAAGATTATTTCTACTAAAAAATGTACGCAAATGTGAAGGTATTTATTCGCTGTTAAAATTCATTCAAAACATAAATACATACTTACATACATTTAACGTATAATTTAACAAGAAAATACTGAACATAAATGAAAATACAAAGAAGTTGATAACAATATTAAAAAAAAAAAAAAAAAAAAAAAAACTCAACAACGAATTTTAATTGTATCTTTCGGACGTACTGGAATATATATAAAATTATGATTGACATCAACATCTGTCACTTTTTATAATTTGGAGAAAAAAAGGATTTCTTCAATAATCTTTGCAGCGAATTACCATAATGTTATAAATTCTTCTACTTTCGCATTACGGTTATATACTACATTTTAAAAGGAAGATAAAACAAAAATAAAACGTGCGGCGCTACATAAATAAAGGCGTCTTGATAATTAAAATTAAAGCTGCGATAGTGTTCATCTTCACAACCGATGACTTGAAAGTTTGAACCTGAAAGACAAAAAAAATATTCACATTACGTTCTCTTGTTGATCTAAAATTCACGTGATAGGTATCGTCCCTTACTTATAATGAGAAAAATGTCAAAAAAGCTTGAGGAGGAATCGGTACATGAAGAGAATTTTTATCGACATCTTGCAATTTTTCGTTAAAATGTGGATCTTTATCCGCTATACAAGGATGGCCAATACTTTTCCAAAAGAGACATCGGCAGTTTCTGCATAATTGAATGATTTCTGCGTATTCTTCTCTAAGTCCAAACGCTCTGTAGAGAAAAAAAAAACATTTTTTTATGAACTTTGAACTCGAATAAAAATATATAATCATTTTTAATCATCTAAAGCGCATTAAGTAATTTAAATATAATAACACATTTTTTATATTACGCATTTCATTATCATGTTAATAATAAAATTGTATCATAAATTTTTTACGAATATTTTAAATTTAAATTGTTCAATAAATTTCATTGACTGATATTATCAATTTGAAGACTTACTTTCTCAATTTATGGTAAACTCTTTGCCAATCAGTGCTGGATCGAGGTTCGTTAGAATCAAGAACAAAATCAATTTGTTGCTGAGTGAAATGGAAGCGACATAATTCCCTCCAGATTCTTTGTTCGTCGCATAATCTGGCCATCACAGAATATGCTTTACTACTCGCTTCCAAGTCTTTGTGATCGGCCAACCTCAGTAAAATTTCCCGAACACATTCCTCGGGTAAATTTTCTAATTTAGGAAACGATTCGTCACTAGGCTAAACACATTCATAAACACAAAATAAGTAGGTAATAACGTGATATATTACGAATATATCATCCAAGATAAAATCTCAAGTTATTTGCTTACTTCTCGTATTTGTATACTGTTAGCAATATCGACGATTCTGTTGATCGTATTCAAATGGTTTTCCCATAGCTGCGTTGAGCCCAATGGATGACCCCAGCAAGCGCAATTTATCATTACGCGTAACTGATCCAACAGTTTATTTAACAAATGAATATTCTGTTGGCTAGTGGAAACTGTAATTGCATAAATTCAACCAATTTACTTTTAAGGTCGTATAAATTCAACAATAATTTCTGAAAATTATTCATCGATAAACCTACCTTGTTGGGCGACTTCTTCCAGCATTTTAAAAAGTACTTTTTGAGCGCACCCAGAAAGAGCTGGTAGCTTATAAGTGATGAGTAAATCTAATAGTTTGCAAATATAATTAAACCTACGGACATCGTGCACAGCCGATTTGAAATCTAATCTTTTAAAAGCGTCGCTTAGACCATTAAAACCAGCGATCTGGAAAATAAAAAAATCATCATTAATTTACATCCAGTATCCACCGTATCTGCTGCTAATAATAACTATAATCGACGATGATTCGGAGGACCGGTCTATTTTCTCTAGAGTAGGTAAGATTACCGGTACGAAATACTCGCAGCGTCGTAGCTACGCCGAATACACGCTAAAACGGAATACGAGTAAATTGTATTAAATGGACTGACCTATATATTCAAGCTATACCTATATACTTGTAAATCGCATGTAAATGAGCGAAACTATAAAGCGATATTATGAGCAATAGAGATGTGGTTTAATGAAACGACCTTTTTAGTGAAAAATGGTTTAGGAAAGGTTTACATGTAATACTATGTAATGATATCGTATCACGACAATATTACACGGAGCAATGCAGTGATAAGATGGGGGGGGGGGGTCATTACCATCAATTAAATTAAAAAAAAAAATGCGCTTCCTGACCTCATGCTCAAAGATTTCGTCATTTTTTCACCAGTTAGTTTTGCCCCATAGGTAAAAAACTTACATAAGTAACAATAAAGAGACCCCAAGAAAAGGCAAGGATCTCCCTTAATTTTTGACGTGACAATTTTCACAAAACATGGTAAACTTTTCAGTCTTCTAGAAAGCGAACAAGTTCATAAACAGAGAAAAAAGTTCACGCTGTTGAACAGCCCAACCAAAAGAGATTCCAACGGATTCATCAAACTTTCAAAAACTCCAAGCTGAACTTTTAGTATGAAAAGCTCAACTATTGTTATTCAAAAAAACGATGATAACTCTTATCATAAATTTGGAAAAAATACCATAAAACAATTTTAAGTGTTTTTTCTAGTCACAACAGTTACTAAACGACGTAAAAAAACATCATAAAAATTTAAGCAATCTACATCAATTTCTAGAACTCCCCCCGCCTTTTAAAATGATAAAAGTTCGAAAAATTTTGAAATTTTCGATAAAAAGAATGAGCAATCAATTTTTTTATGCTTTCAAAGATCATTATTTAACCGGCCTTTTTTCAATTTAAGAGTTTCAAACTATTTTTAATTTCTTTCGAAAAGCATCAGTAATTTTCGTCATTTTCAAAAATCAATAATAAATTGACAATTTATTAGTCGTGTTGGCAATATGGGCTCAATTTAGGGTATTTCGGACAAAAGAGTCAAATACGCTTGATTTTTACCTCATAAGCTTCCCATAACGTTACATTCTGGCTTTAAAATGACTTCGTAAATGTTTTGACAAAAAGCTCAACTTTGGAAACCATTGTTTAACAAAAATAAAGCATATTTTGTTTCTTGAGTCTGAAAAAGCCTTAATTCAATCCATACTGTGCGTACGACCAATATATTACACGTTTTTGTCGTTAATTTAGGAAAATGAACAAAATTACTGGTACTTTTGAGAAAAAAAAAAACGTAAGCAGCCATGCCGCATTACTGGAGCTGAGTTTTTAACTGGGGCTTGTTTTGATTTAGTAATAACCATGCTCAACCGTTCATCACTACAGGCCACACCCAATACCAAGTCTGAAAACCCCTACCCTATCCTTTCTAAAAACACTTAAGAAGTTCAATTTGGCACAAATGTAGTATTTCTTGCCTTGAAATAATCATGCGAACACATATTTCTCAAATTATAACTATTTGAGGGTCCTCAAATTATCTTCAAATTTTGTAAATCCGCCATTTTGGATCCATTTTGACTCAAATTTAAGTGGTTGTATTCTGGTCACAAACTAATCCTACACACAAAGTTTGACCATTCTAGGCCGATTTGGTGATGAGATATGGAAGATTCATGAAATTTCCTGCAGCAATTTCCCCTCCAAAAGCCGTTTTTTGCTCTAACTCCCCTCCAAAATCACTGAGGAAGCTAAAATCAAAATACGTTTGTCACTTGGGCTCATTTTATCATATGACACAGCAATAAAAAATTTTCGACCCCTCCTGTACCCCCACCACTATTTTAGGTTGGTAACCCCGCCTTCCCCCTCCAACATCATGTATGGAAGTGAATTCGGGATATAGTATACAACTTATCCCCAATAACCATATGAATTCATATTAATTACATTTTTACCAACTTGAGGCTCCTCAAGCTCTACTCAAAATTTTGATAATCCGCCATTTTGAATCCATTTTGATCCAAATTCAAGAGGTCATATTGTGGTCACCAACTAACCTCACACACAAAATTTGACCTCTTTAACTTGATTTGGTGGGGAGATATGGAAGATTCAAGAAATTTCATGACTCAAAACTTCCTCAAAAAGCCGTTTTTTGATCTAACTCCTCTCAATATGCACTCAAGAAGCTGAAATTTGGATATGTTAGTATCCGTGACTCACTCTTTCATATGAAATCAAAAACGAAAAATTTGAGCTATTTGCCCCTTCTCCAGCCCCCTCAAAATTTGAGTGATCCGCCATTTTGAAATTTATCGAAAAAACAAAAAAACTATTTTTGCGTATTTGCAAGAAGAGTTCCTCACCGAATTTTGAGCGAATTTTATCCACACCCGCCTGCGCAAGTGAGTGACACAAAAAACGCAATTTCTCAAAAACAGGTTTTTGCTAACTCTCCTCAAAATGCACTTAGGAAGCTGAAATTTAAATATGTTGGTGTCCGTGACTCACTCTTTCATATGAGATCAAAAACGAAAAATTTGAGCTATATGCCTCTTCTCCAGCCCCCCTCAAAATTTGAGTGATCCGCCATTTTGAAAGTTTTCGAAAAAACAAAAGAAATATTTCTACGCATTTTCAAGAAGAGTTCATCACCAAATTTTGAGCGAATTTTATGAATACTCGCTGGCGCTACGCGTGGGGGAAAAAAATATATATATATACCAAAAAGTTGGACATTTGCCAGATGATTACAAATGGTCTGAAACGCAAAGATTTGAAGACCCCACCCTCCCCCGACCTTCCCTTCCCAAATCAGGTAGGCTGTAATAGCTATCGTTTTGTTAAAAACTCAGCTAAAAATATATTATATAAATATTGAAAATGGTATGCACTTCCACAAATTAAAAAAAAAAGAAAAATTGCAGCTAAAATTTTTTTCATCTTTAGAAGACAAAAACACTTTGGAAGACAAAAAAATTGATTGCCTGAAAATTCGTTTTTTGGAAAATTTGAAAAACTTACACTTCTTGGGGGGGGGGAGAGCAGTAGTCTAAAAATTGATTTAATTTGCTGAAATTTTACGACGACATTTGAGGACATTCAGCAACTATTGTAACCAGCCCCTTCAATTCAAAAAAAAAAACGAAATTCGGCTCATTCCAGTGTACGGTGCCCGAATTTTGAAAAAATGTAAAAAAGTTACCTATTAGGCATGTGATATATCGTTTTATAGGTATATGAGTAGGCTAGATATGATTACTAACTTATTTTTTCATCTGCAACCATTTTCAAACCTCCTGCCACTCCCCCCCTCCCTGAATCACTGAGTTGAAGTAAAAATGGAAAACACCTTTTTTTGCTATTATTTTCATTTAATGTCGATTTGAAATTGTAATTAATGACATTTAAATCACATATCATATACTTACTAACTTTCATAGTGGATTAAAGCATCCCCAAGTTTCTTGTATTACTTATATAATGCTTATGCTTAATATGATGCGTAACACATCGTTGACTACATATTCAAGGACAAAAATTTCGTTTTACTAAAACTTATTTCTCATCTCCAACCATTTACAGTCCCCTCTATCCCCACTCGATTACCGAAATCAAAAGCAATGGTACAAGCACTTTTTGTAAACTGTACTGACCACATTTCCAAGTAAATCTTTCAAGCTATCGAACAGAAAAGGAAATCCTCATAAACTTAGTTTTCAAAAAAAAAAAAAAAAAAAAAAAATTGGCTAAATTTCAAAAAGAATAAAATTTAAATTTCACTAACTATTTTTATTAAATTTCAAAAAAACGTTCACACGTGCTGACTAATACAAATGAGTACGAGTAATATTGATTGTAGTCATTCAATGGGGGGTGGGGAGGAGAGTGAAAATGAATGGGTATGAAAAATGAATCTACAATCGAAATCAGTGCCCTTGAATACCAGTTTAATGATATACTACCAGGGCCAGAGAGAGGCAGGGGCAGAAGAGACTGATTGCACCCAACACGAGTTCTTTAAAGGACCGAATATCTAAATTTTCTGTTTTAAAATTTCCAATAATTTTTTTTTTCAACAAATCTTCATTGGATGGGCTGAAAATTATTCTTGCACCAGAATCAATTCCGGCTCTCTTAAGCCTTAGCTTATCATATGATATAAGTCATATTGGACATCAGAAGTCGTCCAAAAAATCTGGGCATAACCGATATGAAATGAGCTACGGATGAAAAAATAATTTTACGTAATGAAAGAGAATCGCGCTTACTTCTTTGGTGCATTTAATGGTAATATGACAATGCGGTTGAACTGTTCCATCACCTGCAATACAAGGTAACAAAAAAAATTAATAATATTTTACATCACCAGGTCAACAACCTTAACCTCTCTCCAATCTCTACAAATAAAACAGATATAGCCTACATCGATTCGCTTATTCCTGTCATACGAATGTTATTTTTCGTCCAAAAAGAATGATACGCTAAACCTAAACGCATCACTGATCACAGACTGATCGATGTCAGCGCGCGTAAAAAACGTACCGCGAGATGGTTGAAAAACCACCTCAACTCACCGCAGCCAACGAGCTCGCCATGCCATTAACCTGAATGCTTAAACAGTTGAGCGCATAAAACAGCGCTGAATATCATTCTGTCATTGTCATTACCATCGTACGAAGATAAAGCGAATTGGGAAGTCGCGCATACTGGCGACTATAGTTGACGAAATAAGCCACAATTGTAATTCCGCAGAAAGAAAGATTCGCCCAATTTTGGCAACCACGTAAACGATGAATAAATCATACGTGCGATTCGAAAACGTAAATGTAGTGACACATCTTAGACACGCTATTCGAGTACATTCTGAATTCTAAAATAAGTAACTTTTTTCCTAATAGCACAAGTGGAGCGGGAACTTCGTCGTGAATCTTGGCACTGGTTATTTCAATTACCTAATGCTCTATCGCTAAGACGTTCTTTCCTTCATCTTCTATACCAATAACGGATGAGAGTCTAAAAATGACTATCTTCTGAACTAAATCCTCGTCCTATATGAGTAACAGACAGGAACAACAAATATTCCGTCATCTATTTCAGTCATACCCATTACCCACCATGTTCCTATATCGTTTGAAAATTTATCCTACCTAATGCAGTTCGGAGCATGTTAAAGCGCTTATTTTAGTTTAAACAAAGAGCTCCAGGGTCATTGGAACTTTCCCCCTGTATACTGAAGTAGAAAACTTTTTAAAGTGGGTTCACTTCAGTGTCTCAAGGGCTTCGTGAAAATAACCCCCTTCAAGTGCAAAAAAACAGGAAATCTCAACAACAAAACAATAACGAACCATGTAGTTGCATTTGTTGAATTTCTTCTATTTGAAATTTATCAGACCAGAATTACGAATTAGGTTCGGTTTTAGGCAAAAAGCTACTTAAATGTTGTATTTTTAACATATTTACAATAATTTACAAATTTTAATACTGTATTTTCAGTTAAAAATTCACATAATTTTAGCTAATTTTGATTTTAGCGTTATTTTGTTATTTCCCAGAAATATACGGTAATTTACAATTTTCTGACTTTCTCTTTTTCATTGCTCACCAATTCTTTTAATTTCTTCAGGATTGCGAAGCTGAATTCAAATCCAAATCTTTCAGCCAAATTCAGCTGGATTATAACAGAGACCGAATCCGAAGCTAAATACTCTTCATCGCCAGAAGTCAGATCCATACTTGGACTTCAAAGCCAAAAATTTAAGCTTTTCTCCGATTTGGATTCAACTTTATTTGTTTTAGAAATTGAAGGAAAAAAAAACGTCAAACCTTATCAGAATTCAAGTTGAGATGTTCATTTTAGTAATTTAAATATTTAAAAGTTTACAACTGTTTGAAAAGAGAAAATAAAGTGAAAAATTCAACTATGAAATTTGAAGCTCAAATGAGTTAAAAATCTTGAAGCCGAAGCAAAATCCGAAACCTAAAAAAAAATCCCAAAATTTTAAGTTGAATCCGAAGTATTACTTTTTACTTCACAATCCTCAATCTTTCTCTTAATTTACTTCTTGTTTGAAGATGCAGACAAAATTTGGGTAACTTTCGAATGTAACATCGAGCCATTTTCAAAAGTACTTCCTACAGTGTTGAAAACAATGAATGGTGGCAAATAAATTACTCAAAACCAGTGTTGTAGGAGCAATCCAAAGAACGAGAACGAAGAACAACAAGAACGGAGAATTTTTATTGTTCCTGAGGAACAGGACCAAGAACGAGAACATAAAAGTGATATACCTGAAGAACAAAGAACAGAACGAGAACAGAATATTTTCAAACTGAAAGATCAAAGAACAAAACGAGAACCAACTAATGAACAATGTTGAGGTACAAAAACAAGAACAAGAACGATGTAATTTTTTGTTGTTCTTCGTTCTTTTGAAAGTTCATGATTTATTATAAAATTAATAGATATCATGAAGGGAAAGAGAAAATAAGGAATTTATACTTCAGGCAAGTGCTACATATACCCATATAGGTATATTTTTTTTTTTTTTAATTATTAGCTTCAATTAATTGATTTTCAATTTCAACAACAACATTAACTGTAAACACGTTATCAAAAAAAAAGAAAGAAAGAAAGATCAAAAGAAAAGTTGAAGAACGAGAACAGAACGAAGAACGAACAAGAACGAGACCATAAAGGATTGAAAGAACAAAGAACAGAACAAGAACAACATTGTAAAGAATTAAAAGAACGAAGAACGGAACGAGAACAGTTGGAACATTGAGAATAAGAACGAGTCAGGAACAGGATCAAATGACTGGGTCTTTCCAGGAACGAGAACAAGAACAAGAACAGACCTATGCTCGTTCCTACAACACTGCTCAAAACTCAATTTGTCCACTCAAAATGTTTTTACGTCATTACTATATAAATAGATGGCGAGATTACGCATTCTGAGGCGCAATAAGAATTAAGAAATGAAAACTGAAAGTCGCTTTAAAAATTTTTTCGAACTGGAAAACACAAAACTGGAATAAAAACCAAAACCGATAAACGTTTACGGTTTCAGTTACGGATTTCCCAGTACTAATTAAAATTTAAATACTTTTATTTATGTATTTTCTAATTTTAAATTTTCGATACATTTTATAACTATCAATATTAGTTTTACCAAAACGGAATAGGAGAAAATGAAAACTAAAAACTGTTAACAAAAAGTAAAACTCCGAAAAAACCGAAATCCACAGAAACAGAAAACTGAAACCGAAACCATTATAAAATGGTTTTTCCAGCCCTCTTTATATTCAACATCCAGATAGATTTTAAAACCTTTGGTTAAATTTGCCTTAAGTAAGGGTTTAGATTTGACCTTAACATTGTCAAATTGATTTGGCTTATCATAATTTCATACTAGAATTTTTCACCAAACTATTGATTCATTACAAATGTTTTGCACCTTCTTTACTCAACTTTAAAAACTGAATCACTTTATTAGCTTAAATAAAACACTTTTAGCTGGAAATTATTAAGCTTAACATTTTTTGTTTGTTTCTAAAACGAACAAACCGAATTCGAAACCGAACAAACCCGAAAAAAACCAAAAAATGCCGAATACGAAGAAAATCGAGAAAGTCCAATTCAAAGCTGGAAAAAGACGATTTTTTTATTTTGGATTTCGATTCGGATTTAAAACTTGTTTATTTTATTTACAGGCTTCAGAAATACAATTTTTTTTTGAATTTTTTCTTTGGTTAATTTACCTCAGTTTGAAGACACCATTATAATTATATGCATCAAAATTTCAGTCTCTTAAGTAAATTTATGAAGGAGAGTAAAGAGACAAAATGGAAGATTCTGAGTGAATAATAATAAGTTTATGTTCCCTACAATAAACTTCCAACAATAATGAACGAGAAAATATTTTCTTTAATAGATCTCTAGTTGAGTTTTCAATTTTTTTTTCAAGTAAATTCGATACTGAACTGATTTGAGCAGAGTTTTTACTCAATGTTTTTTGGAACTGAACTGAACTGAACTGAACTCAACGTGTTCCTGACCTGGATGCATCATTACTGCTGTCTTCCGAGAATAGTTAATCTCTTGGAGACAAATAACTGCATTTATAAATAAAGAAAAAATAACAAACTTCACACCTGCATTGGCACCATGAGAAGATGAGATCTCATATCATAGTACCTTTTTATCGAGCTGAAATTTGAATTTAAAGATGAAAAACACACGAACGCGCCTCAGTGATACAGGTAAGATGAAGAGCTTTTGAAAATTTCCAGAAAGTAATGAATCTCCCTCCTTCCCATATTTTCTTAATATTTGTAACATAATGTTTTGAGTTATACTTTATCATTTTACATTTTAGATGGTTAAAAAAAATATTATTAAATTTCGAACAATGATACCGAACATTTTTTTAACTTCTCACTCTGTTTTCTCTCATAGCTACTAAGAACGAATTTCAACGATTTATGCCGAATGAAGATCAGTTTTCCATCGAGGACATCATGCAAAACGACTTGTGGAGCACTAGGCTATAATCTAGGGGGACTTAAAAATAGTTCTTACTTGTTTTCTTCAGTTTTAAATCTTAAACCAAAAAATATGATCGTAATATCTTTTAATGATTCATTAAAAAACTAGTAATCTTCATTTTCAAACGCATAAGGATACTAGTGTCAATTATGAAAATTTGAAAACACTACAAGTACGTACAGAGATCTAAAAAAATTGTAGGCGAAATGATCTGAACAAATGAATCATTCAAGTACGAAATACATAATGCATTTCCATTAAAATCGATGGATCTCGAAAGAGCGGTCATGGAACAGATACTTCTCAAGTTCTCATACAGACGTTAATCTTCGAACTTTAAATTACTACGCGTTATTAACCAATGCCAAGTATGGGTTCAAAGAACGATAACTAATAAATTTTCCATCTGTTAATTCTTTCTGACCCAGCACTCAACATCAGTCAAAATACCTATAACCTATATCTATATAAAAACAATTTAAATTCATGCACCTCTTAAAATAACCAAGTATAAACAGAGGTACTGTAATAATGTTCATATTGTATGAATAAATATTAGCCCAAACGCAAGGCCAACTCAGCTACGTATGTTCGCCAGGTAACAGCAAATAGGTACGTAACGTTTATAACGAGAAATGCATTTATAAGCACATGCGCTATAACACCAACACAGTACAAAGTTATTGTAGTATTTGTCGAGATGATAGTTTAAGAAACTACACGATATAATTATGTATATACGTCGTGCTACGTCATTTGTCTTCTTAATTTCGGCCACGGTTGTGCTACAAACGCAATATACGTATAATTGAAACGATTATAATTTTGTCACAACCAAGTGCCAACCAATCATTACGAGTAAATTTCCAGTTTCAAACCGGCTCCAATTTTATTGTTCGATAATGATTGAAAACTAATGAGAACCTACTGCAATCTAATGACTATGAGATTTAATAAAATTGGTACCTCTGCGGTTTGAAACTCGTGCGAATATATTGTTAGCGATTTGTACATGGTAGATGGTTTATACAGCGACGACCTTGGACATGAAAATTTTCCCTACGTAATCGTAAACGTACGCAGCGCGTATAATTGATCGAAATTTATTAGTCAGATTGTTCGACGCGTGGTTTTCCGCAACACTTGAAATATTACTAATAAACCTACCTATGATATTATTACGCGATCTTTGAGATTTATAATTATCAATTTCATTTTCTTTATTCGATTCGTCGTCCGCTTCATTTAGACAGTTTTCGCGCATCCTGTAAACATTCAATCAGCTCGTCAAAATTATCGTCGAATTAGATTCGATTTTTTATCATCGTAAAAGTTCACTGACCATGACGTATTAATGCCATTTGAACATGTGTTGACATCGTCGGAAAATCTGAAAAACAATAAACAACGTAATGTTTACATCACTTCATTAACTTCATCGATAATAGTGTGTAAGACGAATTTCTTATCTCGTGTTTGTTAACTCTTTCCGTAAATGTTTCAATTGTTCTCCCGTACTTTTAAGTTTCGTATCTGAGATACTTTGATTTTAATTAACTCGAAAATTTCCAACGCAAAATAACGACGAGAATAGTTATTCACGCGTATAGGTATATTAACACATGAGAAAGAAGTAGTGTGTGAGATAAACTAATCAATACGCAGCAGTAATGTGATTGGCTGATAGTAAAGTACAACTTTAACAAATAAGATGATAGTGAATGAGTAACCTATGTAAATTAAGAATATTAGGCAATCAGAAAATGGTATTATGCAAAAATAACCAGTTAAAACATAGTAGTGATGTGATTGGCCAGGGATTGCCTGATGATAAAGCATACTAATAGCCTTAACGAATCAGGTGATAGTAAATATCTAATACAGACACATTAACCAATTGGGATCCTTCAGCGAAAGAGTCGGTACCTGGTGGTAAAACGATGAACTACTGAAAACGGGGATTTCAATAATTGATAAAGTATCATTATTGGCAATGAATTAATAATTGTGGTACTGAATCGAATTATTTTGAATAGAATTAATTGTTTTTTGTTCAATGGTAAAGATGAATTGAATTGCAGTGTTGTTGTTACGAAATAAATGATTATTTTTCATGCACTACCAATGACTAGTGATAAAATTATCGCGAATATCATAAATACCATGCGAAAGAATCTCATTTATAAACCAAAATGATAGATAAGTATTAAATTAGCGAAACCAGGGCTGTAAAACCGATTGGAACCGGAACCGAAACCAGAACCAATATTTTGAAATTTGTACTAAAGCTGGAACCAGAACCGAAATTTTTTACTGAGAACCGGAACCAGAACCGGAACCGATATGAAAATATATTGGTTCCGGTTCTAGAAAAGTTTAATCTCTATTAATAAGATTAGAGTGCGCTAATAGCTGTATACTCTCTACCTATCGATAGTCAAAGGTTGTAGGTAACTGTTGTAGTGTTTCATTCTATAAATTACAATCTGTGATATCGTACATCTTCGCAAAATACTCTCTAAAATTGATAAAATTCGGGATCTTGGGGTTGTTTACAATTTACAAGACCATTTTGCAATAATATTATTTTTCAAATTATGGTTTCAATACTCCCTCCTGATTATGCTTGTAAAATGGAGTATTTTGATAGGTCACACATGTTTTTTTTTTGGAATCGATATGAACCGGAACCGGAACCAGAACCGATATCATAGAACCAGAACCGGAACCAGAATCAAAACTGAAGTCATAGAACCGGAACCAATATTTGGGAACCGGAACCAGAACCAATATTTTTTCGGTTTTGCAGCCCTGCGAAACCCAATTCATTCATTTCATTTATTCGATTTATTTTCTAATAATTTAAACATTTCACTGTGTGAGTCCACAACTGGCGGCAAAAATTCCCCGTTTTTAGAACTGATAATACCATTTACATGTAAACACGACACTAGCGCGCCACTTCTCTGAAGGGTCCCAATCTGAAAGGACCAGTATGTAGGATCAATCAATCAAAACAAAGTAGCAACTTGAATGACTGATAATAAAGCAAACTTATAACATTAACAAATTCAATGACAGTGTCATAGTGAATACTGCCTACACGTATATAAGGTACACCTATTGTCGAACATAAAATATGCTATAAGAAAAGGATCTTCACCGAATAGGTAAAACCAATAATTTACTTCTAAGCCAATTCCCTCGACACTCCACATTACAGATTAAGATGACCTTTTTAGTCACCGAATTACTCAAAAACGAATTCATTCGGTCCTTTTCTGTTTTCTACACCGAAAGGTTTAATCTTATAATAACAGTTTGCACGGTCAATAACCATCTAATGTCTTTTGAGCATGCGAAAGTTCGCCAAAATCTAACCGAATGTATTTCCGTATCCGTGTCAAACGACATTCTGCCACTATTTCCATGGTTGGTCGAAACTTATGCTTTTTGTACACACAGGGTCCATTATAGGAGACGTAACGATGATAATGTACCTTCACTTTTTTTCGTATTTAATTAAAACCACCAACGAACAGAAGTAGAGCATGCTGAATGAGAGGATGTGCCATTACATAATCTTAATTACGATACATCGCTATACGAGAAAATTAACTGTTGTACGAAAAAATTACGAGATAATTAAGCAACGTTTTTATTATTCGAAACAACCGCATCTTCGCTGTCTATATTACCTACTACATCTTACACGAAATATTTATCAATGGTTTTCATATAGCTGGAATATTTTCTACGAGAGGATTTTATTTTCATTTGGAACTAAATCGTAAACGGACATGGGACCCTTTTAGACTTGCAGATGATGTTTTCAGATAACAAGCTCAGTACTTAGGCAAAATGTAAATTATTTATCTCCAAAACCAATTAACGATTGGAATTCAAGCTATGTAAATTCTACCCCGAATTGAAGGAACAATACTGGGGACCTCTATTAAACGTACACATAAAGTTTGAGGAATTTTCCACTCGTAGGTACATTCGGTGAGAAGATACGAAAGATTCGAAGATTTCCTGACATAATTCCTTTTCAAAAGCCTATTTCGGTTTTAAATGCCCTTCAAATTTACTTAAAAAGTTGAAATTAGAGCTTATTCTGTCGTATGAAGGAATAACTAAAAATTTTTGACTATTCGTTTACCTGCACCACATTTTAAGATCTTTTTTCATTTATTATAATGTTATTTATGGTTGATTGCTACGATTTATGCATAGAAATTCAACTTCATTACTTTTTATTTTAATTATTTTTCATATTAAACGAAATTAAACTTATATATTATATTTTATTAAATCATGAATTTCAGGATTTTTTATGTCTTCCCCCCTCCAACAACATCTATAAGAAAGATGAATTTGATATAGGATACTTTTTGGCTTTCGTCCTTGAAAACACATGAGTGTATTACCGTATTTATCAAATCTGAGCAGTTAGAGACTTCTCAAGTCTTCTTCAAATTTTGACCATCCGCCATTTTCGAATCATTTCGACCTTAATTCAAGGAGTCATAATATGGTTCCTAACTAAACCTATGTATGAAATATGAGCTTTCTATGTGCACTCGGTGAGGAGATATGAACGATTCATGGAATTTATTGACTTTATTTCCCTTTCAGAAAGTATTTTTACCATAGCCATCCTCCAAGTTTACTTAGGAAGCTGAAATTTGAATATGATGGTAATTTGAGTTCATTCTGTTATATAAAACCAAGTATAATCGAAAACTTTTGGTACGTTGTTAACCCTCACTATATTTATTGGATAATAACCGTTCTTTCTCCCCTCCAACATCACTTGTGAAGTTGAATTTGGTATACAATATTTTCTGATCTTACTTACTTGTGATCATATGAGTCCATATTCATCTAATTAGTAGTATTTAAAGCTCAACAAGCTTTTCTCAAAGTTTCACCATCCGCCATTTTGACCCAAAAAAGGGGTTATATTCTGATCACCGATCAATTCTACATAGACATTTGAGCTTTTTAAATGGATTCGGCGAAGACAGATGGAATATTCGAGAAATTTTATTTCTCAAAACCTTCTCAGAAAACCTCTATTTTGTTTCAACTTCCACTAAATTTCCTAGAGGAGCTGAAATTTAGAGAAGTCGGTGTCCTAATCAAAAAACTGGAATCTTTTTAGCCAGAATTTAATCCAGTCACTTCATATCCTCCGTGTATCTGGCCTAAGTTGCAGTACACAGCAGGTAAAATAAAAAAAATAAAAAATAAATGAAAAAGTGAAATAAATATCTTTGAATATTAACACCAGCAACTTCTGACTAAATTTTGAAAAAAGTTCATGCACACTCGTTGGCACTAAGAAACTGATATTTGGGGGGGGGGAGTATATCATATGCCAATTTCTTTTTTCAATTTTTGAATTCTGAAATTTTTTTCTATCTGAGTTCAATTTATTCAACGAGAAATTATTGAAAAAAAATCAATTGGACGCATACAGCATGCATATTACTTAATGCATGAAAAAACTGAGGTTTTGAAAATCCCTCCTTCCTCCATTTCTCCTCTAATCAAGTGGGCTGTAATAACTATCACTTTTATCAAAAACTCATTGGACCACCCGCTTTAAGCTCAAATTTAATTTCCACAAAAATTAAATACGATTACAGACTAAATTTTCCCAATTCAAGGACATAGTTTCATCTGGTTGCTATAGCTACAATGCAACTCTCATAGCGGAATACTAAAATCAATGATAAGAAATTTAAACCTTGACCGCTACAATAGGAAGAAACGACTGTGTACATTTATGCACTGCATCGATTTCTTATTTTTATTTTTTTCACGCAAACATCTAACAATTATAAATTTTCCCCAGAAAAGAAAATCCAACGAGTACGTATTTATATCGTAAACAATAAACGCAAAAAACCATAGGTTAGACATCCTACACTTTTCATTTCTCGATTATGTTGTCGATCGATATATCTACACTTCTTAAATTTGTTTCGCTTTCACTACAAATCATCGAGCAGAAGTGATAGATCTACGCAGTTCGTTTAATTTGTTCCATTATGAGCGCATTTTTTTGTCTGCTTGTTTTGGCAAATTACCAAACTTTTGTTCTTTGCCTACCAAGGCAGTAAGCAAATTTCCTTCGAATAGGGTAGCATAATAATAAGACGAAATACGAAATTCTTCAACTCGTGAAAACATCCAAATATGTTTTTACGTCAGAAATTTTTGGATACAAAATACGAAATAAAATTACGTCTTAACATTGTAAACATAAATAATAACTGAATATTAATAATAATTATTGTTTTACGTTTCAACCATATTTTCAACATCTCATATATGCAAGCAGATAGGTATTTACCTACAATTAAAGAAAAGAAAGCATTATGCGACGTATGCCTATAATCATAATTTCTCTATGACATAACAATAATAATTATATTACCTATGAATTCAAAACGAGAAAAATTACTCATAATGTAACTTTTTTTAATGCTTCAGAACAGTAATCGTTTTAAACGCATTTACGGAGGTGCAAATTGTGAAAATTTGCATTCGATGATCGATTGTTATTACGAAAATTTTAGATGAAGAAATATCAACATTTCTGTAAACCACAAAAAGTCTAAATTGCGCAATGATGTTTTGGAAAAGGAGAAAAATATTGAGACAATTCACGAACTCGACATTTGATAATATCAATTGCATCCAAAAACAAAAGTTATTAATGCGGTTGAATTGTGTTTCACTAAGATACTGAACGTAAGATTACGTAATATTGTAGAAATTCACTCATTCCAGTAAAATCTCCTATACACAAGGAAATGAACTTCATTTGGGCGAATGTGATTGAAATTTCAAAGCGGAAGACTTGTTAACTCGTAAAATAAGCAGATTTTAAATGAAAAACTTGCAAAAAAAGTCGATACAGCAGTCATACAGATAAATGTATGAACCAAAACAAAGATCAGCTGAGCGTGTAAACAAAGAACTATACCTGCTATTGAAGTTGTTATGTTCTACAAACGATAAATTGCTGCACTCTAAAATTTTCTTCTTTTCCCAGCCTTCTTCAGTTTTAACCCATTCTTCACCGGGGGAACGCCAATCTTTAGAAATAAAAGGCATTTTCAAATGCTAATTACAAATGCATAATAACAATCTGCGCAATACAACGAAACAGAGCACCAACAACTACAATACCAAACGTTACTGGTAAAATCAAAATAAACGAATCGCACTATCGCAGAAACAGCGTGTGAAATCGAACGACTGAACGGAGTAAATGAAATCGTTCGTTTTCGTAATCATTCCACTACGAGGTGAAAGAAGAATAACAATTGAGTTTATCCGTTAAGGATGGGAAAATCGATTCTTCATGTCAATGCATTCATTGTAAGCTTTATTTCGTGTTAAATCCACATGCGCGGACATGTACAACTAATCAGGAAGTGGGTAGGATGACTTGAGCGATTTAATTTCTTTTTCGTAGTAATTAATATCTTATGTTGCTCACGATACTCCGATTTTGCGGGATTTTATATGATGAATATTTGCATCTTTAAAGTTGATTATTTCCTCCAAATATTACGCAGTTTTGGATCTTATGAAGTACGTCACGGTGAAATGAGTGATACATTTTGTTTGCAATAAATGAAGCGTTGAAATCTAATCAAACTTAATTACCGTATACGTCGCCAACATCACGTTCTTCACTCAATTAAAAATATATGAATCATATTTGAAAAAAAAAACATGAATATTTTATCTAAATCAATACATACTTAGGTATTTCATCAGCAATTTGAATCAGGAGATATTTAAAGAAATAAAAACAGGCTAACAGATTTAAAACCAAGATAACATTTATTGGATTTGGTTAAAAAAAATCTCGTTGAGCAAAACTGAACAATAGCATTACTAGTCAAGGAAAACAAAATTCAATTTCCTTCATTAAAATATGGACAATATTTTCATCCACCGACTCATAATACGTAAATAACAAATAAGAAAACATCGTCATAACTCTTTATCCTTATTTTTACAAGCTTTTCCACAACATCCTTCTTTATACTTGTGATTAGGTGTCCACGGTCCTAGACTAGTTTCAGCATAGTAATCCATTGGATAGTGATCTTCTTTTTCGTCTTTAATCATCCACTCTGTGTTATTTAAAACTATGTTGCCTTCATAAGGTGTAAGCAAAGGTTTATCAAAATTTGTTCCCCAATCGATAGAAAGTCTTGGGCAAGCCACTTGAATCCACGCATCTATACTATCACCGAATAGTTTCAATTTACTGGGTGTTATTTCTGATAATAAAATAATAGTAGAGGATCTATTTGGATCTTCGTCGATACGCCCCTATAATGAAAATATGATTTTATTGTAAAATCTTTAGCTTATGGATTAAGATGAGAACATATCAAACGCAAACCTTTAATTGATCTAAAACTTTGGGGCTTCCTTGTCTTCCTAACGTACCTAAAATTAGTCCAAATTTTTTTGAGCTCATAGCCTTAGTAATAGCTGCTTGACGATTTTCACGCATTACTTTATGATCGTAAAATTCTTCCGTAATTTTCTTTTCGTAAGGATCATACCTTTAAATGAAAAAGATCGTATAATGAATCTGCATACCACAATAAAGTATTATATGCACTTTGATAGAAGTACAATCATTAGAATTTTCGACTCACCTATAAGCCCTCAAGGTAGGATTGGCTATCATTGCAGCTTCTAAGTGAAATCTACCATCCCCAAGATAAACGATCATATCTACATCACTAACTGAAGGAGCAGTGCACCCCAAAATCTCGCCAGGAGACAAAGGTTTACTTTGCGGTATTTTAGTTGAGTATCCTTTCTTCTGTAATTTCGTGCTGGCACTATGTAAAGATGTTAAAAATTGTACAGTACTGACTAAAGCGATCCTTTGGTCAGGTTTAAAATTAAAACATATGGTATCTACAAAATGGTCTATATCGATTTTAATGTCGACAAAAATGTAGAGGAATTTCATTCCCATATTAGGATCGATTGGGATTAAACAACTATGGCCATAATGTATCAATAATTCTACTTCTAAAGCTCTGGCAGTGAAGTCATCTACACAACAAGCTCCATAGGTAACATCGCCCATAATTACAGTATCAGCTTCGGTAAACTCCTCTATAATATCACACAATGTTATGGCAAACATTAATAACCCTTCAGGCATTTGTAAAGCTACTCTGCGAGCTTTTAGCTGCCTTATACGCCATATGGTTTTTGGTACTTCAAAATCGTAATTTGCTGGTAACACTTTCATAGCTTCTTTTAACCTTTCATCGTTTAAAATTTCTGCTGGTATTCTATTCACCGTTTTTACCGAAGGTCGGAAAACTTTTCTTTCTGGTTTGGCTTTTACAATTACGATATCTTTATTCGACGTACTGAAGCAGTCTTTGGAAGCATTTCCATCAAGTACACAAGAAGATGGTTTCGAGGTATCTTTTAATGTGATATTTGTGATGTCTTGGGAAATCGAGGATACTTTCAGGTCTTCATTACCTTCAATATTGGCGGCTCCGGTGTTTTCCCTGTTATCAGCCATTATGATAAGTACGATTGGAAAAACTGAAAAATACTAAGCGATAACGAGGCAGCTTTGTTATTTTACATATCACTGTGAGTATTAAAAATTATATAAAAATTGTTCGTGAAGAGCAATTAAATTAAATATAGACAGTCTAAATAATTCGTATTCGTATTTTGCTTTTTCCCCAAAAATTTATCTCAAACATCACGTTATCAATCACTTCAAATTGAAACTTTTTTAGCATTACTCATCCAGGCACGCATGCAAATGCATTAAATACAGTAATGTGATTGGTCAATATCACCTATTATTTCACCTTATACTCACAAACCACAGATAGAAAGTTCTATTTCTGCAATAATTTGTCTGTGACATGCTATGGCCGCTGTGTTTGTTGATGCGCTTCGTTATCAGTTATTTTTGCCGGAAATATTCTGTTTCTTGAGTTGCATGTTTTTTGTCTAAATGCTTTAATTTTCCATTATTTCTCATTCATACGAAAGCATTGTTCTATCAACAAGATGAGCTCACTTGCTACCAATCCATCAAGTATATTACCATTGGAATTAGTCGATAAATGTATCGGTTCCCGAATGCATATCATAATGAAAAATGAAAAAGAGCTTTATGGGACCCTCGTCGGATTCGATGATTTCGTCAATATGCTCATGGAAGATGTTGTAGAAGTCGAATATACCGTTGATGGCAAACGAATTACAAAGTTGGAACAAATCTTATTAAATGGTAACAATATTGCTATGTTGGTTCCTGGAGTTGATTATAATCCTACGTAACATTATGCCTTAGTGTTAAGCATTTATTAATAAATTTTTTATACCATTCTTGAACGTTTCAGTTGTTCTAATAAACGCTTATAGTTTCACTACCACTCTTCAAAACAAAAATGTCTCTTGTAACAAACATGGAAAGAATAAATAAGTTTTTATTAGATACTATACATTTGGAAGTAATGGGATATCAACGATAATTGAATGTCGAAGTTACATTCATCGTAGGAGAAAGAGAATACAATTTAATAACAAGGAATTCATTTGTACGTTCCAAAACAATTCACTAGTAAATATTTAAAATCGTTGTGACACAAAACGTTACATTCCATTAAATAATTCACGAAAACATATCAAATGCTGGCATAAAACTGAAAATTTTTATAGGCGAAATAATTTAAAATCGCAAGTATAAAATTACATCAGTAAGCGTTTTTCCGCTAATGACTACAAACACGTTAAATTCTTTTAAGACATTCTTAACTCTCATCTAAATACAAATAATTTAATGATAAACTCTTTAAAGCTTATTAAAAAGGGAAAGGAAACAAAGAATTTACAATTCCAAAAATTACGTTGTAATCAACGTCATTACAAAAAAAAAAAACATATGATCACACAAATTTGTACAAATATACAATAATTTGATGAAAATGACTAGAAAAGTACTAAAATCATTAGGCAAATTGTAAAAAGTAAATAAAAAAGAATAAAAAAAGTTAAAATCAAATTGAGTTATCAGTCTTACGGTAAGCTAAAATAAATGAAATCATATTTCAAGCTGGAAGTTCCGGAGTATTCGCTATTCCGACTCCGACAAAAATAGCTACGAACGAGTCACTCGATTCGATGCGCAAATTTTTCATTTATTTACGTTTGCTTGCCTTTTCAGCCAATTTTTCGGCTTTTTTCTGCAATTTCTCCTTTTCCTTTCGTTCTTTTTCGTAATGTCTCTTTTCTTTTTCAATTTGTAATCGAAGTTCTTTCAATTTACGTTTGAATTTATTTTTATCATCACCCAAGATACCTAATGATTTTAAATCTTTATTCTCCATCGATAACAGAGTAATACCATCAATTTGCTCGTTCAGGAATTTCGATATATATTGCTCCAAGCCAACGTTGAGTAACCACTGACAAACCTAAAATAATAAAAATGTTCGAAAATTCATTCCTTAGAATACACAATTATCATAAGCCTATTTTCATAAACGTACTTGTTCTTTTGCCCAATCTGTGGCCGGCGCGTTCTGCCAAGACTGATTTTTCTTATCTGTTGAATCCTGCGGTTGTGGAGATGGACACCACACATCACTGGAATCTAAATAAGAATTTCTCATCAATAATCACTTTTCCAATCACGTAAAGCTTTACAATTTCGAAACTCACCAGTAGAACCGAAAGTCGATCCAGAAGCGTTTTCAGAACCAATATGTCCTGGCGATAAGCTACCGGAAGATACTGAACTTTGGGGTGAATTCTGTATCGCCGGTTGCCAAATAAACTGCGAGTTCATTCCAGCTGTAATCGAACCGATTAATAATTGCAAACAGTATCCATTTCAAAATACTCAAATCAAATATGTACCTTTAGAACCGTCATCGACATTGGTTGAATTATCACCATCCGTCGACGCTCGCATCTCTCGTTCAGCTAGAACTTGCTTTAGTTGTTCCGCAAAGCACGCCGATGGTCCAGATGGATTACGATTAGCGAACGCTGTAGCGAAAAAAAAATTTCATAATCAATTTTAAGAGATGGAAAGATGTGAGTTGGATTTCAATTAACAAATTTAGGCGCATTCTGGTACGTATTTGTTTTATTTTATTTTTACCTCATAGGTACTTGTAACTCTGTTTATACTTAATTGGTATTTTCCTCACAATATGTTGGTAAGGTTGAGAAGAATCACTCAAATAATACCGACCATCAGCCATTTTGGATCTATTTTTATCTAAATTCGAGGAGTAATATTCTGGTCAACAGTTGACCTACGAGTAATATACAAATTTCGACCTTTGTAGGCGGGTTCTTCGAATAGACATGGAACATTTAAGAAATCTAATGACTCCAAATTCTTCAAATACCATTTTTTTGACCATATAATTTTGCTTCAAATTCACTTAGAAAGCTGAAATTTTGATATGTTTGTGTCCGTATGATATCAAAATCAAAAACTATAAACCTTTAGGGATCCTTATAGCTCCCTTTAAAATTTAAGTACACTGTCATTTTGAGGTGAATCAAAAATCTAAAAAAATTACTTCTAAATCTTCATGAAAATAATCTATGATAAAATTAAGAACATTATTCATTCAAATGCCTTTGGAAGTGATGAAAAAATTATAATACATACACCTATAAACGAAAAAGTTGAACATTTGAATATGATTATAAATTGGTTCGAAACACAAAGATACGAAAATCCTCTCCCGCTACCTCTCCTTAAATCATGTAGGCTGAAACAGCTATCGTTTTCAGGAAAAACTCATCACAAAAATACAAACCTCTATAGGCGGGTTGTTGACTCGAATACCTAGCATTAGGATTTGATTGCTGAGGAGGTTTGGCAGGAACGGTGGCATACATCGGAATCATATGTTTCGGAATCGATCTGTGATAATGTTGGTACTGTTGGAAGACTTGTTTCTGCTGTGTTTGTCTTTGGTACTGTGGCATTTGCTGTTTTTGTTGCAACTGAGCTACTTTATCCATACCATCCGTCATGGTGTTAGCTTTAAGTGATCGTTTCGGGTCACCAGTTGCTTCGCTGTCTGATGTATCGAAGCTTTCATCTAGTGCGCATTCCTAAATCGAGCATTTTATTTTTTCATCTCGCAAAATTCAAGTAATACGAAATATTCGTTTCCTCACTGCCAGTACTCACCGAGCTACTATTTGATAACGATCCCGATCTTTTATTAGTAACGGTTGGTAATTGCCTATTAGCTAGACCGCCCCGGGAAGCTAAATCGGCCTTACTTTTTGATGCTGATACATCTAATAATTCGTGTTGGGGTATGGCTTCGTCTAATTCCTCTTTTACAGGCATCTTAAAGAAATACGATCAAGTTTCGTAATGCTCATTTCCTTCACAAGGGAAAAGATAATTTTTAAACTTACTTTACGTTCGACAGTGGCAGTTTTGTCGTCTTCGTTTTCTGCATCGTCGATATCAGAAATATCCACACTCAAAGTTTCAAGCAAAGGACGCATTGGTGGAACCTATATAAAAAAAGAATAAAAATCAAATCAAAAAATAATTTTCAAATAACAATATACGAGTATAAAAATAATTTTCATTGAAAACGTTCACAAAATTCTATTTTTTAACATATTCATTAATCATTAATAATACAATTCGAGTTTAACTTACTGGTGGCATTTTCAAAACTTGTGGGATCGAGACTAGTTTAAGATTAGAATTATCCTGTGGCAGGTGAATGGCAAATCCAGCTTTACGTTGAGTTTCCAACAACTCTTGTTCTACTTGAATTATCTACGCATCAAAAAAAAAAACAAATTACAATTCGCGAAATAATCAAACAACACGCTGCATCACTGTATATCTCACATCTCGTGACAATAACGAATAAAAAAACTAAAATATTTCATTTACAATTCGTCACTGCACAATCACTCACCCGATCCTTTAAAGCTTTCACTAAAGCATTATACTCCGTGTCCTTCTCTCGCAACAACTCTTGATAAAATTCTTCGCGATGTAAGAAATCTGTCTCACGATGCTGAAATTCTTTAATCAATTTTTTAATTCGCACGTATTTTTTTTCCAACGTGAAATACTGTTCCTGAAAAAGTCATCGAAATATTTACAACCATTCTCCCTGAATCGAAGAGTACTGCGTATAATAAATCCTCACTTGAGATTGCTGTAGCATTCCCTGATATGCTGATACATCTCGCTTGGTCATCTGAAGACTACGTTCAACTTCTCGTAATCGTAACCCAGATTGTACAAGTTTTTCGGCGATTTCTTCCTTAGTAGCGTTACTTCCTTCTAATTCTTCCAACTACAAAAAGCCAAATATACGTGAATTTTTTCACTCTAATTGATACGAATAGGTTTACGACAGGACTTGGAAATTGCATCTTCAAGTGAGTTAATTTTGTTTTGGATTTTTTCTTTCTTTCTTTTCAAATTAATAATCTAAAAGGCTACAGTCAGCTATGCATGGTGAAAATGCTCTTTCCTCGAATTTTAATTTTTGTGGTATCCCAATACTTATCAGCAGAATATGTTTTAAGCCAATTATTCATTGTGTATGATGTCACTCCTTGCAAGCTGGTATCAAAAAAAAAAAAAAGTCATTTACGAAGTGAACACCTGATCTTCGAATGATCATTGAATAACTTCAACAGATCCCTTCTAAAGTGTGTGATGTGGCAGCATTCTTAATCACTAAAAAATCCTCAAAATAAATAATAACGTAAAACGAATTAAAAAAAGTATTTATAATTGATTTTTTGGAAAATTTTAATTCCCAAAAATGCTATTTTCATAGGTAACATGGTATAGTAAAGACAAAAATGTAATTTCTCCTCACCTAAAATATAAGTTGAAATGAATTTTCAATGTGTTTTTTGACTATTAAATTTTTTAAGAATTTTGAAGCGCTTAAAAATGCCCATATTAAGGATTTTTTGCTCTTAGAGATTCACAGTCAAGATTGTATGTGAAGAGTAGATATCATATAATGAATTTTCATTTCATCGTATGGTGGGATTAAAAACTTCAAAATTCGTTTTAGGTGAAATGGCCGTTGCTCGGCGAGAAATTTTTATTGCCAGTTGAAATTTTGGGTAGGGTTTTGTTAGAGATTTATTTCCGCTTAAAATTAAATCAGCCAAAATTTGAGACCACCATCTAAAACGCTCACTTGCAGCTAACATAAGAAATAAATATGTTCAAAATTTTTATACACTAAATTTGATGTTTCAAAAAATTATCAAAATTACAAATCATGTCGACAACCATATATGATTTTTTTTTGATATCTTCCGGCGAAAATGGACGGCTTTAATTGTAAAAATAGCTCAATTTCCATTTAATGTTTGACTTCCTATAGCTATTGTAGCCCCAATACCGGTTTCTGCTTTATTCATCCGCAGAGAAATTTCAAATTTTGAAAATCACTTTTACGTTCATATTTCGGTTTAGGAAAAATTCACTAGCATACTCATAGAGTAGCTTCAGCTACACACCAAATTTGAAGTCGATCGGTTCAAACTGGCCTGAGATAAAATTTTTTGTGTTTAAATAACTCTTTTTTTTAGCTACCAACTCAGGCGTGACAAAAATCGATCATTGGGCTTAAAAATGATCTTTTGTCGACGCCTATTTGAAAATATTCTGAAAATGGAAATACTAGCTGAGGCCATTTTCACTATGCTTAAAGCGCTGCAGTCTTGAAAGTATTCCAATGTCCTGTGAATAATGTACATATTTACAGCGTGATGTAAAAAATTATGGAGAAAAGTGCGAAACCAAAAACCGAAATATTTATACTTTATACAGCGATGAATATAAATTTAAAAAAATGTCGAAAAAAATTATAATAAAAAAAAAAGCATGAAATTATTAATAATCATGAATTAGGCGTTTGCATTGATGTAGAGTCGCAGATCTTCGATTATCAAGGTTAATACGATAAGCTAGATACTAACAGGTAGATAATATGCGTGTACTCTGTATATCTATCGTAGCATTAAGAAAGAATTCAATGGAAAAAACTAATTGAATTTTTTGAAAAATTTGTATGATTTATATTAACTTTCCCATTTTTATACCGATTTTAAAAAATTGAAGGAGGAAAAGAATAAATAAGAAAGTATGTGAGTGGAGTAAAGAATCAAAATTTCAACCAAAATAAGAGAAAATTTCTTTCAAACAAAATTTACCAATTGTAAGAAAATAGGAATAATTTTTTTTTTTTAATACTTTTCAGATATAATTATTGAATCACTTTTTTTCAAAAAAAAAAAAAAAAAAAAAAAAATTAAAAATTAAAATAAAGTGAGCTTTATACAACCCACAGGCCTTCCTTACTACCCGTATAAAGCAAAAATCGCCAAAAATCGCCAGAAAATAATCCGTTAATACACAGCTAAGCGTTACTAAATGCGTAAAGCCTATCGAGATCTATTTACAATGAAGGGTGAAATATGATAGGTTATGAAAAATTTCGCCAAAGCTCGTCTTTTCCTAATTATCTCACCCTTGCTTTTAATTTGGCAATTTCCTCCTCGGCTTTAGCTGTTTTTTGCTCATTCTGCAAAATACACATAATATCGACGACTCAGACACATTTGTTCGTAACCAAAACACAATACGATTAACGTTTCACAGTCTTCAGGATTGCGTACGTCGTACGTCACCAACAATATACCGTACCTGATGTAAAAGATGACGTAGAGTTTCCGCGTTCGACGTATCCCCGTTCGGATCCCGACAAAACGGTGGATAATCGTCGATGGACGAATCGTCGCGCATGTATTGCTGCCCTAAAGATTGCTCCATTTGTCTTCGGTGTTCTTCGCGTTCCTTATCGGCCTAGTTATAAATAAACAAAATGGTATATTATTTTAGTCTGGAGATTGCTTACTGAAGAAGCAAAAAAGAAATCCTATAAAATTACTTGTAAAGAGAGTTTTATCAATTGAGCTACTTCACTATTTTCCGGATCCTTCTCGCGACCAATTAGGAATCTAACACGACCGCAAGTATTTCTTAGAACCGACGCGGCGTATGCTTGTGTCACACCTACCAGTGATTTACCGTCTACTTCGATAATCTGATCATTCACCTGGTCATAATAATAAACACGTGCGATTAAAAATTCACAAAAAAAAAAAAAACTGATACATATTACGTATTTGTAGAAAAATAATTTAAAAAAAAATAGCACGTTAAAAATAATGTGCACACATTTCACAAAATTTCTCATTACGAAAATAAAAAAATTATTATTTAAATATGATATTTACGGAGAAAATTAAAACTAATAAAAAACACAGCTTACTTGTATTCTACCATCCTTAGCTGCAGCTCCATTTTCCGTGATAGTTTTAACGAAAATACCTAATTTCTCCAGACCCGCGTCCGCTCCCACCCCCATGCCTATTATACTAAGTCCAAGTCCTTCAGGTTCTTTATTCAAGTTGACCTCGATCATCTCCAATTTTTCTACTCTTTTTTCCAATTCATACTCCGCAGAAGCGGCCACTGGGTCTACATCTTCGTTACGACGATCATAATCCATCATTGAAAAAGTACTGAATACCTATAAATCGGCAATATGTCATTCAACGATTTTTCTTTTACTAACATATGAAGAGAAATTCATTCTGAAACTAACTTTAATAGGATCTGATGTAAACTTGACCCTACGCGATTTAGATTTCGGTGGAATGTGATACAAGTCTTCGATCGTCTCCATATGAGGAAGACCAGGAACTTCCACCCAGAAATGTCCATCTTCGAAGTAATGAACTCCACTTTCCTCGTAAACCTACGTATCAAAATGAGAAAAATTACCACTTTATTACCTGCTTGCCTACGTATTAGTTTTGATATTCGTGAACTCACTTCTTTCATAGGCTCAGGCTGAAACCCTTTATAAGTACTCTCGTCATCCGTTTCAGATAACGGTCTATCTTGCAAAGTCGATTCCAGATCATCGAAACTGCCCACTGAGCTTATACGTTCCGATAATAACCCAGATTCGGAACCCGTTTGAGATCCAAAATGGCTGGACGCGTATGTATCTTCTAATCCAGCCATTGAGCCAGCATTACTTGATATCAACGAATCGTCCATACCGCTATTTTGCGTAGCACTCCTTCGAAAATTATGAAAATATTTCAATTTTTTTATTCGTCTTTTATACACATTCAAATTCATTCCCTCTTTCTGGTACCCATTGTAATAATATTTTCGCCTTAAATTCTAGCGTAATACCTTTGCAACGAAATTTCCTCTGTATCTAACGCACTTAATACTTCGTTAACCCACTGCGAATCATTACGTTTATCCAATGATTCCACAGAGGGTGATAGTAAATGCACTACTTCTTGTGCTTCTTCGTCTGACAACAGCGTATCGTGACTCCTATACAGTATATAAAAATCAACTCATCAATCAGAAATCTAATAAGCTCGCCTATATTCCACATTCGTGCATTCGTTGAGCTCGCATCGGTTTAAACCGAAGGAACATGCGTTGTTCAAATAGTTCAAGCATTAAGACAAATTTACACGCTAACTGAATGAATATTACATTCCATCGTGAAGCCTTACCTGTATTTTTTCTCCAAAATTCTGCATAATACCGAGCCAACATGCAAATGAAGATGAAAAAAAAAAATAATAAAAAAAATTAAATACTAAATAAAATGATGCAGAAGATACTACAATGATAAACAATACAAGTAATAAAAAAAAAAAAATTCTACTCAAAACAAATTACATTACTATTCAATGACAATATTTCCCGAATCTTTAAATAAATAAAAAAATACGATTATTTACGCAAAAGAAAATTATTGAAAAATAATTTAAAAGTTTTTAAAAATAAATATTTATTGTATGAGTTATTGATTTTTATTTTTTTTTTTTAAACATCAAGATGGCCGATAAAAAATTTGAAATGCATACAGGGTGTCTCATTTCAATGCAAGCTCCTTCATTCCACATATAGAACTACCCATGTGACACTCGTGCAAGATGGTTTGTCTACCAAAATTTCTCAAGGGGAAATATAAAAAGATCAGTAACATACTTTGTCTAACTTTGTAGTACCAACTTGGAACATTTTGACTTCATTATTCAAGTCACATAAAAATATGCTGTTGGCGCCAAAATGTAGTGCATACAATGAAGTATTACTGACATACTGACAAAAATTGTTTGCAGAGAATAAGAGATATAATGGAAAATTTAAAGAAGATGAAATTTTGCACATAATTTTGGGATCTGCTCAAAGGCTCAACTGAATCTCAGAGGCGTACCGAGGACATTCTTCAGGGGGGGGGGACCAAAAATTGCCAACTAATACCATGAAATTTTACCAACTGTTGACCTTGTCTTTTTTTTTTTTAGTCTTCAAAAAATTCAAAAATAGCTGTTGTAATAATACTGCGCAAGTGGTCAAGTTTACCAACTTGGGCTACGTCCTACGTCCCTGGTTGTGCGCTATACATGATATAAGTTGGCATCAGTTCGAATTTATTCGAGTTTTTATTTTCCCAAAAGAAATTCAAGTTCCCAATTTCAGCATTGAACAATTATAAATTTCCCAACTTTTCAAAACACCTGGGGGGAAGCTCCCCCCCATCCCCCCTAAGTTACGCCCCTGCTGAATCTAGGTTTTGAACATTCTGTATAGACTCCAACATCCTGCATCTCATAATTCGAGTAAATGCCCTGCTGGTTGTTCTAAAGGTAAAAAAGTCAATTTTCATTTTATTTAAAAAAAAAAAAATGAAAAACTGGTGACCAAAATAGTTCATAAATAACCTCATAATTATACCATAGAAATATTAACCGTCAAAATCAACTTTTAGATTCTTCCAAAATTGAGTTAAAGCTTTATAAAATTTGAAATTATCGAAAAAACGAATTTTCAGGCAATTAATTTTTTTTTTGTACATTCCAAAGTCATAATATGTCGTCCAAAGATTGAAACACATTTTAGCCGCCATTTTATTCAAATTTAGTCGGTATAAACTCTTTCATTTTTTTTTTTGGAAAAGCCAAAATATCGCGACGGAAAATTCTCGTCTATGTGCTCCCAAGTACCACTGTCAAACAAACTTAGTTCCATTCGCTCACACACCTCACCTTGGACATCTTCCACTAGAGCCGGCAGAAAAGAAGAAGTTGCCTTGTGCCGTATTCGTATAGGTTACGCACAGATTTCACATTCATACCTCTTGACTAAAAATCCTCCTCCTTTCTATGATTCTTGCTCCACCCCACTTTCGGTCCAACATATCTTTCTAAACTATCATTCATACGAAAACACTAGCTCTAGAAATCTCCTTCTATCCTCTCTTTTAGATATCCAACAGGATGATGAGAACACTCTCCCGCGTGAATCTCACCTCCTTTCTTAAATTTAAATTTTCCTTTCCGTGCCTCTGGCCTAGATGCAGTACATGACACGTTAACGGAAAAAAAGTAAAATATGTAAAATCATTTTAAATTCCTGATTATTATTGAAGCCTTGAAATAAATAATTATTATGATTTCTATTTTCTATTCTTATTCTTCGATTTTAATTTCAATTTTGAAAAATTTAAATAATTTAAATTCTACATTTTATAATGCACTACATGTAGTTAACTTTCATTTTTTAAAAATTTGATACACTCAAAAAAGCACAAAATTTAAAAAATTTCTCATCACTAACTAACTCGATCCAAAAATTCAAGCATTCCCAATTACTATACACATTCAAAAATACATGCTCGTTTTCTACCCAAATAACGTACCGAACGCTGAGTAAATTATCGGCTTCGTCAGCGGTCATCGCATCAGCCACAGGAATCGACTGTTCTTTACGTTCGACTTCTTCAACAACGGCTACAGGTTCGGGCTCCGATACCTTAATAAAAACATTCGATGAATATCACATCGTACCTCAACAACCCTACTTATCATCTCTAGCTCACCGCTTCTTTAGACTTCGACTCAAATTTCTCCTCCACCGAATCCTCATCGGCGTCAGCGAATTTCACATTGCTCAACAACAAGCTATCGGATTCGCGCATCGCGATAATCGCTTCGGACGACAAAAAGCCCGAATCTTCTTCGCTGATCGAACTGTTGCATAAAACAGTCGAAGAAGTATTCATTTTCAGCTCGTTCAAACTGTCGCCCAAATTGAACTGTAACACCGGCTTTATAACGTCATCTTGTTCCGAAGCCGGAAAAGATTCCGTAGCTCCTATTGTATCCAATTCCTCGCAACTGGATTTCAATTCGTTCAAGATTTCATTTTCTATGAAATCTTTCGTATTGAAATCATGCTCTTCGTTCGCTTGTTGCGACGTGGGCGTCGGCTCTACGTCCATGTGCGTTACTTCCGAGTACACCGAGTCCGTCGTTGTCACCAAATTGTCCGATGGTACCTGTAAAATTCGCCGTTAGAATCCACCTCTATAAATTACAAATCGTTATTTGCTTAAAGTTCGCTTTTTCCATCACCGATCGAATTTCCGCCACGATTTCCGACTCGACAGGACCATTTTCTTCTCGCTGCCCCACATAGGTGACTTTTTCGCTATCCGAACCATACTCTCGAGAATTATCTATAATAATCGAACAAACGAACAAAACAAAATAAATAAAAAATAATAGCCCTTCAGTTGCACAAAATATACACGAATAAAAAAAATCATATACCTATACGAACGCAACACAATAATCTCAAACACATTTCACAACACGTTTAATCTCGATCAATATAAAATCAAATACACCACAACCTCGCTTCCTATCGATTCGCGACCGATCAGTCATCGCCATTCATCCGCGAAAAACGCACAAACACGCGGACAAAGCGAATATCACATAGCCATCCTAATAAACAAGCATCATGTGGAAACTTCCGAGTTTCGAACACGTTGGCTCTCAGCCATCTTCGGTACGTAGCCGTTCGAAAAATATAACTACTGTCATAGTAAACTTGAAAGGTGTACACTGTACAAGCTTATGCGAAATGTTCTATCAAAGAAAAATACCCTATTACCTTTAACAATCGCCAACAAAGCCGTAAAAAGCACGCATATTAACCTATTCCCGCCATTTTATTAGCTCGATTTCGTTGACTGATTTTTTCTTAGTATTTTTTTTTCCTCTTAACCACGCCTTTTGTTTCTTGATGGCATGATTTTTTTCGAATTTAGCCGATCGTTAATCTTTTCAATCTCGATAAATACGTATTTGGTAGAGAACGTGGAAAAATTCTCCTATCGCGAATCGTTGCTTCGTGCCTAATCGCTTCGTGTTTACAGGAAGCTAACAATTTGCGAATTCCGAGATACGAAAAGTAAAATTCACTTATTAAATAAAATTCGCTTCTCTTATTTTTTTCCATATTTCAAAATAATGTAAAAATTTTTTCATTCGAATTCTTCCTCATTTTTTTCGAGATAGTAACTAAAAACGAGGTTCTTTCTCAGAATGATTCTTCAAGTGCATTAATTTTTATTCATAAGTCACATTTATGAAAATGGAATACGACACAAGTAATCCAAAGAAAACTGAGCAAAATTCAAATCCATATGAAACGTATTTAAATATAAAATTTTAATATTTAGTTTTTATTCATTTGGCGATAGAAAATGAAATTTTAAAAACAATATTAATAATTATTTTTCGACCCTATTTTGTGCAATTTCAAAATTTGAAATAAATTTCTATTGATAAAATTTATTTATTTTTTTTTAAATTTTCATAATTATAGCATTCGACTTATTTTATATCATGAAAGATCATTTCATTTACATCTACACAACGTTGAATTTTATTGTTTTTGCATTCTTCAATTTTTACAATTTCCGAAATACGTTTAGACAATAATTTTTTTTTAGTTAAAAAAAAAAGCAAATCAACAAACGTCCAATATTTAAAAAAAAACCAATGAAAAAATATTGTGAATAGTGATTGAAGATTTTCTCATAAGAAATTAAAAAAATTCGATACTTAATCATTTTTGGGTATTTAATTGAATGATTAATTTTTTTTTAATTCCTCAATTTATTAAAAATGTTTCATTTCACCTTTAATAATTTATTATTAAGTGCAATGATATCCATGTTATGAAAATTTTTTGCATATCAAATATTTAATCTAGATATTAACAATAAATTTCATTGCTTATATTGATTAATTTTTTGGCATAATTGATTTAATAAAAACTTATGCACAAGAAAACGTAGAAACGTGTCTTCTATTTTTAATGTTACTCGATCACATTCTACCATTTTTATTTACTACTTCATGACTCAACCAAAGCGTGTAATCATTTCATTAGAAATACTGTATTTAGTCACACGTTTCGAAACACTTACCAATTGTTTGAGCAACATCATCTTCACAGGTATCAGGAACAGGCGATTTCGATAATGGTAATCTGTAAAAATTGATAAGTCAATTAAAAGAATATTCATAACATACTTCTTTCCTCCCTCCCTCATCTTTCATTTACTGAATGAGATCGATTTTCGATTTTCTTTTCCGTCGGAATTGTGAAATAGAAATGATAATTAGATATCAAAAAAATTTTCAACCAACAAATCCCATGGTGAAGCTCCTCTAAATGAATATTCAAGAAATTTTATCCACTATTATTTATCAAAGAAGAGTTTTCTATTTTGAAATTTTCATTATTTTTTCCTGAAAAACCTACTTCGCTTCCTACGTTCAACATCCCTTTACCCACTTTAAAAAAAAAATAATAATGAAATAAAATAAAATAAATTCGCCTCTAGCCCAGAGCTGTACACGGTACATGATAAAAAAAAATACATTCCTTTGGATTATTGTTATTATTATTATTTTTAATTATTTTCTTCAATTTATCTGAATTATTATTCATTTTCAAAAACATGAACCTTGTTTTTACATGATAGTAGATACTGTGAGCTCAAATTATTATAAAAATTTCAGCTTCCCAGGTAAAGTAAAAGGTGAGTAAATGCAAAATACAGCTTTTGGAGATGAAATCTGCTCATGAAATTTTTTGAATTGTTTACACTTCGTTACCAAACTTGGCTAGAGAGTTCATACATTACACAGGATTAAATTTTGGTCAAAATGAATACAAAATGACGGATAGTAAAATATGATGAAAGCTTCACAAGTCTCAAATACATCAAATTTGATAAATATGCACTCCATGTGATTATCGGAGAGAAGAGGTATACTGCATACTTTCATTCTTCTAGGATATACTGAAGGGAACTAGATTTTAAGCCACAGTACTGAGCGTGGGTATAAAGGGATTTACATTATCTGCAAGTTTGAATAATATGCTCCTATTAAAACCTCAACTCTAATAATAGAGCATTATTGCTTATTTTATTTATTTGTTTTTTTTTCAATTAAAATATTATCATCAAAAAATTAGTTTCACCAATACATACAAGAAAATTTTCAAATTCATAATTTACCACAAACGCTCAAAGTCTCGTTAATTCAATTATTATTTTTTTTTCAAAATTCTAATTTCAAGAACGTAAAACATTCCAAAACTGATTTGAGAACACCTACATTCCTCCTATTTCCCAACACGATACCCAATCATATAATCTATTCACCTCTCATTAATTTCCGAATCGCCAGATTTTTCCACGGAATGTCTTTGGGCAGTGTCAGGAGCTGAGCAATTACTCTCGCTTGTCGTGCAAGTCGATTCAATCGTAGGTCTCTCAGGAACCGTCACAGTTTGCAGAAGCGTCTCTTCATGATCTACAGATGGAGGAACCGGTACCTCAGGTTGCTGAACTTGCGTCTCAGGCGCTTCGGTAGTTTGCTGAATCGATTTTTCTGACACTACAGGCTGCGAAACCGCAGTCTCAGTAACCTCAACGCTTTTTGCAACCGAGTCAGAGGCTGAAATAGAATTCGAAGGAGCTGGTGTACCTTCAGATTTACTTTCGTGCTTGGAAATTACATCTCTGTAAACAAGAACAAAAAAGCAACAATTATTAGTATCATGCATCGAAAACTTACAATGGTAGAGACGGTTTCACCATTTTTCAGCGGCCACTCACTTCACACGAGAAAAAATAAAAAGCCAGAAATTTATATTTTGAAAAATGTAAAGAGAATGAATCCTAAGCAGGAAAAAACTAGAACGGGAAATTCAAATACCAAACACAAATTCCAACTCTACGATGCAATTATTCATCTCGATCTCAGTTTTCTAAAATTTTGAGGATTTCAAGCCAGTTGATAAATATGGTGTAAACTTCTATACGATTGCGGGGTATTGGTAGGGAGGGTCGGTGAAGAGCGGGGTTGATCTTCGTATCTTTCGGTTTAAGATCATTTATGATAACATGTCAAATATCCTACATTCTGGTACCTAAAGGAGTGGGTAAAAGTTGGCAACGTGGTAAAAAACTTCAAAAAATCCAAACAGTCAAAAAACTTCAAATAAATTTATTTTAATGTAAAAAAGTAAGAAAATGATTAAAAAAGATTTAATGCCTGTCGAATTGGTAAACACGATAAAAAAAATATCAAAGAAATTTTTGCGTTTTTCATAATCATGAATTTATAATTTTTTCAAATTTTTAGAAAATTAAAAAAAAATTCACATTTTTAGGCATTATTTAATTATTTAATTTTTTATTTATTCTCTGAATCTTCCAAGTTTTTAGAATCGAATTTTGGCACAAGTTTGTATAAACTTTGATAGAAAAATATAATAAAATAAAAAATAAACAAATAAACAAAATATAATTGAATCTACTTTGTAAAATTTTTTAAAACCTTAAAATTCCAAAAATTCGTTATTTAGCGATCGCTCATTAAAAACTCAGCTCTAGTAACGCGGCATAGCTGGTTACATTTTTAGCAGAGTTTTTAATAAAAACGATAGCTATCACAGCATACATGATTTGTGAAGGAGTGCTCGGGGGAGGGGGAGATTTTGCAAATTTTCGCATTTCAGACCATTTGCATAATCATCTTGAAAATACGAAAAGGGTACTTTTTTGTTTTTTCGATACACCTCAAAATGACGGATCACTTAAATTTTTAGGGGGGCTGGAGGAGAGAGAGGGAGAGAGCAGATAACTCAAAATTTTCGTTTAGATCTTACGCAAAAGAGTGAGTTACGGACATCAACATATCCAAATTTCAGTTTCCCAAGCGTGTTTGGAAGGGAGTTAAAGCATAAAACTGCTTTTTAAGGAAGTTTCGAGTCATGAAATTTCTCGAATCTTCCATTATATCTCTTCACCAAATGAAACCTATAATAATCAAACTTTGTACGTTGGGTTAGTCGATAATCAGAGTATGACCTCTTGAAGTTGGGTCAAAATGGATCCAAAATGGCGCGTTATTAAAATTTGAGTGGAGCTTGAGAAGTAGGGTGCGTCAAGTCGCATTTTTTCTGAAATTTTGGGGTCTTACCCTTTAGTTTTGTTCCTTTTGATGAAAAAATGATACCCTCGAAAAATTTTCAAAAAAAAAAATTTTTAGAGGTGGCGCTTTTGGATTGAAAATTTAATGTAGAATCCAATATGGAAAATTTTCTGAAATTTGACAAGTTAAATTTTTACAATAAAAATTAATCTGTTCATCAACTACAGACTAATTACACGTCTCTTATCAGTATTTTTCTTATTATCGTTTAAACAGACTATCTGGCTCGCCAGATGACCCAAAAATCGTATCAAGTATCTACTTTGGTTACAATCAGTTCCAAAACGTGATGTCTAGAAGTCAAATACCCTAGTTCTTTATCTAATTTCACTTCTAGTAGGTGACACGCTTCTTTAGATTTCCCTGTTGCTTGTATTTGACACAGTAGTACCAAAACCCATAAAATTTACTCAAGACTTTGAATTCCACCGCTCTGAAGTCTAAACTTTCTTATATGGGGTTAGCTTGTGCTATGCTCTTCTTTATAATGTTATAATCTTTTTAAATCGGCATACATGCTTTTTTCTAAAAAAAAAAATAGAAATTTCATCGCAAATAATTCTAGCGCTTTTTGATATCAGGTGTTTCTCATTATAAGTTTGAAGTGTAGTAAAAGGACTTAGCACTTGCGGATTTGTTTGTACTTTTATTCTCTCAATTTCTTCCAAAGTTGTAGGACGTACTAAACAAATATTTCGCTTTGATTGCTTAGTGAGATCATGATGGCAGGAAAAAAAGCATATTATAGTAGTGCACGTTTTAAAAGATGTTCAATTCGTTATTGTCAAATTTGTGGTTACTTAAAACTTACCAGGGGTGTAGAAACTTCTGGTAATTAGGCAACAATTACCTTTCAAAAACAATTTAGAAAGGTAATTTATATCAATATTTCCCCTTCCCCAATTCTAGTGAATAATTTAAAAAAAAAACTGAATTCAATCAGCGTTCATTAATTCAAATTTAAAAACAAATCCGACAAAATTGAAACAATTTGTAAAGATTTTGTAAATGGTCTGAAAAAAAGATCATCTTGAATGTTACCCTCCTAAAAAAATGATTCCATGCCACTGAAACTTACTTCCTCGACCTCAGTGATATCTTTTTCATTTTTATGGACAAAGAAATATGAAAAAATCGCCAAATAAACAAAAGTAAGGTTTGGCATTTCAATATGCTACATTCCAAGAGCAAATGGTTATTAATAGGCTATCTTATAGTTTTCAGTTCATAGAATTTTATTAGCTAGTGCGCTACAACCTTAACAGGACTTTTCTTAAGTTATATATAGCACACCTAATATACCTAGTAGATGGTGGCAGAAGGGCAACATCCCAAGATAACATATGTTTATATGCGAATTATGCATATACCCGTGCGAGGTAATGTTCTCAATATTCAACCCTGAAGCGTCACCTCTAAATACCTTTTTTTTTACCTGAAATTTTTTCTGTGGTATTTTTCAAGTAAAAGGAACACTTCTAGGGGGTAAGACATCAAAATTTCAAACTTCAAATTTTTTGCATATAAATTTGACGCACCCTATTGAGGAGCCTTAAATTTAATGAATGTAAGCTGTACACAGAAAGGGTTTCACTACGTTACTTGCAAACCCGAATAAGTCCTAATTAAAAATTTGGCTCCAGTTATGAAAAATAATTGAATTAAATTTATTAAATAATTTAAATTTAAAATAAACAATATTTTCATTGACATTTTATTGATATAATTTGAAGTGGTATGGCTGCTTACATTTTTTTTCCTATTGTACCTAATTGCCTGCCCGGTAAAACCTCTCTATAAATATTTTCGAAAACACCCTTAATTACCTTTTCCCAGGAACCACTTTGGCTTTGGAAAAATGCGACGTCCAATTACGTTGCTTCTCTATTAATTCTTTGCTATTCAACTTCCTCTCCGGTTTCTCCGGTTTGCTTTTATCATGTTTACCATAAACACCGTTCACTTTGGGCTCGGAGCTCGAACGATGTTTCAACGGCTCTGCCGTACCATTGATGCTGACTCCATTAGGTATGACGTTTTTACAAAACGCGTTTCCATTTACCTGCGAAACCGAAACCACCACGTTTATTAGTTATTACCCTGGAACGACAATTAAAGCTTCACAATTAGCCTATCGCGTTAACGCGCAGATAACGGTATAGTACAACATATATTTAGGACACGCTCGTGTGCGAAATTCGTCAAAGCCGACAACCGGTTTACACCGCATTAGTCGCTGATAACGTGTTATCATTAGACATACGTGAGTTAAATTTTTCGGCGAAGGTGATCTAGGCGAAATTAGCGATTCGGTGCTGGCGTGACTGGACGAAACCGATGACACCGACGACGGTCGTTTAATACGTTCTATTGGTTTACTGTTGCGGCTCTCTTCGCCTGGAAAAATAAAATCCCGTAATAAAACTTCAAACCTATCGTAAAATCCTACACGTAATATAATTCGTAGAAAAAGAAAACCCATTTAGTAAACAATCAAGCCGCAAGTTATGACGCGACGATCGCCTAGCCACGCGGCGTCGTCGAAATAGTATACAAACATCTAAAAATGTTTTCTCTTTACGAAATGCATTTCCAAATACGTCGAATATGTCGAAAATACCGACGTGAAGAAATGCTCGTTAAAAACTAAAAAAGCACCACCTACTCTTACTTGTGCCGAGCTTTTCGAACAAAGCTTTAGCGCTGTTGAACCGAGCCACGTGACTTTCGGTCCTCACCACCGTTATTTGGCTGCATACCGCGTCCCCTACCGAGGCCAGCGTCGATTTCGGTTCCTTGAAAAGCTCCTTTTGATGGTCGCGTTTCGGCGATATGGAAGAATCGCGTTTTACTTTATGCGGTACGTGTAGCAGCTCCGGCTCGCTGACGCTGCTCGGCTGGCCTTTGCTTTGGAATATGTTGGCGATCTGCGATACCTTCGAGCCAATCACACGTGTACTGGTACCGCCGCTTTCGCTCGTCGCCTTTCTATCTTCCATAATTATTCGAATTTCTGCGAACATAGAGCAATTTTTTTTCCACATTACTCGTCGCGTCTTCGGTGACCGCGTAACATTGAATTTATTACGCGCTCGTATCGATCGCGTACGCGTACCTTTCTCATAATTCACGGCTGTAACCTATACACGAATCCCTGTACCGATGCAATCGACGTCATTTCCTAATTCGAATCAAGGTTTACCCCCTTCCTAATTTTCGTCCACCATAAAGAAGCGAAGCTATGCTCCACTACTCATAGCGAAAACGTAGATTTCCATTCGACAGCAGTTTATAATCTCGAAAACATTAAGTACATACGTATAAATTTCAATTTTTCCCCCTCCAAATTTTTAGTTTTGACGTTCTCTCTTATATTTTGAAAGTAAATAGATTTAAAGACGAATTTTTTGAGCAAATAATCACTTATTTCTTAGCAACCGTATGACCACGACTCGTTACATTTTCCTGCACATATATATAGGTTTTTTAAATGAGGTGAGATCCGGAGAAAGATAAGGGCTACTTGAGATTCAACATTTAACTGACATAGCACTAAATACACTATAAGGGACACTCCTATTACTTAAGCAAAAAAAATTTATTGTGGTATCATTTCAGCAATACAGCACACTCTATGCAAAAAACATGGAAAATTAATGAACTAACGGTGCATAAAAGTAGAGAAAAGTGGGAAGGCAAGATCGGGGCTAAAATTTGCCACTGTATTTTTGGTAGCATGCTTACACTAAAAAACAGATTATACCCAAGTGGCAAGGTAAGATCTGAAATCTGATCTCAACTTGCTTATTTCTATAGCAAACGGATCTCACCTTACTTGGAAAAAAAAAAAAACGTAAGCAGCCATGCCGCATTACTGGAGCTGAGTTTTTAATTGGAGTTCGTTTTGATTATCTAATAACCTTGCTTAACCGTTCATGACTACAGGCCACACCCAATACCAAGTCTGAAAACCCCTACCCTATCCTTTCCAAAAACACTTAAGAACTTGAATTTGGCACAAATGTAGTATTTCTTGCCATCAAATAATCATGTGAACACATATTTCTCAAATTATAACTCTTTGAGGGTGCTCAAATTATCTTCAAATCTTGATAATCCGCCATTTTGGATCCATTTTGACTCAAATTTAAGAGGTTATATTCTGGTCACAAACTAATCCTACACACAAAGTTTGACCATTCTAGGCCGATTTGGTGATGAGATATGGAAGATTCATGAAATTTCCTGCAGCAATTTCCCCTCCAAAAGCCGTTTTTTGCTCTAACTCCCCTCCAAAATCACTGAGGAAGCTAAAATCAAAATACGTTTGTCACTTGGGCTCATTTTATCATATGACACAGCAATAAAAAATTTTCGACCCCTCCTGTACCCCCACCACTATTTTAGGTTGATAACCCCGCCTTCCCCCTCCAACATCATGTATGGAAGTGAATTCGGGATATAGTATACAACTTATCCCCAATAACCATATGAATTCATATTAATTACATTTTTACCAACTTGAGGCTCCTCAAGCTCTACTCAAAATTTTGATAATCCGCCATTTTGATCCATTTTGATCCAAATTCAAGAGGTCATATTGTGGTCACCAACTAACCTCACACACAAAATTTGACCTCTTTAACTTGATTTGGTGGGAGATATGGAAGATTCAAGAAATTTCATGACTCAAAACTTCCTCAAAAAGCCGTTTTTTGATCTAACTCCTCTCAATATGCACTTAGGAAGCTGAAATTTGGATATGTTAGTATCCGTGACTCACTCTTTCATATGAAATCAAAAACGAAAAATTTGAGCTATTTGCCCCTTCTCCAGCCCCCTCAAAATTTGAGTGATCCGCCATTTTGAAATTTATCGAAAAAACAAAAAAACTATTTTTGCGTATTTTCAAGAAGAGTTCCTCACCGAATTTTGAGCGAATTTTATCCACACCCGCCTGCGCAAGGCGAGTGACACAAAAAACGAAATTTCCTCAAAAACAGGTTTTTGCTAACTCTCCTCAAAATGCACTTAGGAAGCTGAAATTCAAATATGTAGGTGTCCGTGACTCACTCTTCCATATGAGATCAAAAACGAAAAATTTGAGCTATTTGCCTCTTCTCCAGCCCCCCTCAAAATTTGAGTGATCCGCCATTTTGAAATTTTTCGAAAAAACAAAAAAAGCACTTCTGCGCATTTTCAAGAAGAGTTCCTCACCAAATTTTGAGTGAATTTTATGAATACTCGCCGGCGCTACGCGTGGGGGAAAAATATATATACCAAAAAGTTGGACATTTGCCAGATGATTACAAATGGTCTGAAACGCAAAGATTTGAAGACTCCACCCTCCCCCGACCTTCCCTTCCCAAAACAGGTAGGCTCGTTTTTATTAAAAACTCAGCTAAAAATCTATATACATAATATATATAATTATATTTTTTTCTCTCCATATATAGCGCTAGCGGGTATGGATGCAAACCGTTCAAAATTTAGTAAGAGACTCTTCTTGAAAATGCGAAAAAGGCATTTTTTTATTTTGTTCGATACACCTCAAAATGATGGATCACTCAAATTTTAAGGGGGGGGGGCTGGAGGAAAGAGGGGGGAGAGGGCAAGTAACTCAAAATTTTCGTTTTGATCTTACACAAAAAAGTGAGTCACGGACACCAATATATTCAAATTTCAGCTAGCCAAGTGCATTTGGAGGGGAGTTAAAACAAAAACCAGCTTTCTAAAGAAGTCCCGAGTCGTAAAATTTTTCGAATCTTCTGTATCTCCTCGCCAAATCAATCTAAAAAGGTAAAACTTTTGTGTGGGCTTAGTTTACCACTAGAGTATAACGCTTTGAATTAGGCTCAAAATCAATTCAAAATGGCGAATTATTAAAATTTTAGTAGACCTTGAGGAGCCTTAAATTAGTAAAAATCGTTCTGCAACTCATACCAAATTCCGTTTCCTACTCACCGCATTCTCCTACCTTAATCATCATTCCACTTCTCCTTCACCCTTCTCTTGAAGTGCCTAATCGTTTCCTGAACCTTTCCACCTCAAAAAAATTTATTCATTCCTCAAAAATGTAAAAAAAAAAAAAATAAATAAAAATTTCAAAACTGAAATCTAATAAAACTATTCGATGTCTTCAGCTTTCTTCTCACAGTAAACCTGTTTATTACATCTCTGATCCATTCGGCTGGTTTTGGAAAATCTCAAATGAAATAAATTACTTCACATTTTTTTTTTTTAAATAGGCGAGATATAATGACTGTTTTAAGATCATATTCTCACCTTTGATATAATCAGAGAGTAGAAATTCATTTTCTGTTTTATATTTTAATTAAGGGTTGATAATCATTATAATTATGCACAATCTCATCTGCCTTCAATCAAGGTGGCCAACAAAATTTGTTAAGCACAATGAATGTATTTTTTAAAAGGTCACCCTACATCCCTTCCCCCTTCCCCTTCCTCACAAAACATATGATTTTTATGGGCATACAAATAAACTTATATTTTTAACGACATGGACAACCTGAATAATGGACATTGAATAAAATATATAATCTTTCTCAGTATATTTTTTTTAGGAGGCAAAAAAATTTACTTTTCCTTTTTTACATTTTTAAATAAAATTCCAAGACTTTAGGGCCAAATGCACTACTTATACATGAAATTTTCCATTTATAGCACCACTAGAAGAAATGAAGGACTTGAAGGACGTTGCAGGATTATTAGACAGTTAGACACCCATAAAAATTTTAAATAAACGAAAAAATGTACGCTTCAATATTTTATTTTTGAATTATTTGTCAAATTCCATTTCAAAGCATTTCTCACGTTAGCTGAGAAATATTTTACAACGATCAGGAAGAAAATAAAGACAAAATTGAAATACATGGTGTGATTATATGGGAGCTGGGGGGAGGGAGGTAATGAAAAACTGTAAACATAAATCCTTAATCTTTCCCTCTCCCCACTTCGCAGCGAAATTATTTTTACAAGAAATGCAAAGTAGGGGAATCTCCGTATACGACCAAAAAAAGTTATCCAACCTCGTAACATCTGGTCTGATGCGCGAAGCATATCGACACAAAGTCGTAAGAGGAGGAAATTCACGCGATGGCTGACTTAATAATCGCCAAGTTACACAACTCAACAACCACTTTCGCGGTTATGGAAAGAAAAAAAGGGGTTCGGTTTTGGTCGAGCGAGTTTACTACTTATACCGGTGCACCTAACACGTATTACACCGTACACGTGAAGTGAGAATAATGGCTGTGTAATCTAAAGTGGTATATAGTTTAATTCGAAAGGTAATACCGATAAACACGTACGTTTACGAGTATACAGAATATAGAATACTTCGATAGTCTAGGACCGAACACTTGGCTGAAGTTTTCCTCCGTCATAATAATTCGACGCCAGTACACTACACGACGGTTACAAACCGAGAAAACTAGCTAGTCTAATATTTCATTCGTTATCATCAATTAATGTAAACATACGTCGTGTTATCACAACAACACGTATAAGACTCATACACGATACACGTATCGCCTATACTACAGGAAACGTAATCTATTGTGAATTATAATTTTACTAATGAACGAACTAGTTATAAAAACATTCATTACCAGCGGTCATGACTGGGCACGTTAATTTGCCGCATTATAAACACTCGTGTTTCGCTTAAAGAAAATTTTTTTCGAGACCATTTTTCCCCCTTCTACACACAATACACTCACCGTTACTTCCGTTCGACTCGTACTACCAAAACGAAACATATGGGATCGTTGTGGGAACTCTACCTTCGAAAGGTGCACAACTTGGAGAAAAAACTCGGTACTCACCTACGACAGCATCTCTCGAACTCAACGAAATCATGTTGCTAACTGATCCAAGAATGTTTTAGTTAATAATAAAAATTTCTCTGATGAAATAATCGCGATTGCTTTGTTCGACTAAACATCAACATTAGTCCACGTTGAGCAACATACGTATTTTGTAATTCCGCTCGATATGTTACAATTTTTGGAACGTTTAATTTCACTATCGTTAATTAACATTACCAATAAGAAGGTGACGATTTCATGGCCAAATTGGGTATCGGTATTTTCCGAAATCTGGCTCCAGTATCGAGCTGGGTCTAATGAATGAAAAATTATGAAATTTCAACACCTCTTCGCAATCCATAAATCACTAATTTAAACGCGTACATTATCAGCAACAAATTACCATCAGATGATCGGCGTTTATGTAGCTATTATCTCTGGTTGTAATTAACTAATTCGCCGTGAATACAAGTTACACGATTATTAACCTAATTATCAGCTTTATCGTCGATGAAAATTGAACTCCTACCAATAATTAAAAGCGTTAGTTGTTATTTCGTATAATAGAGTAAGCTCGGGCAGACGCCCATGTAATTATACACACGTTCGCAAATTATTCCCTTTTGTGAGAAAATCGTATAAAACAACGTGCATCAATGAATACATAATGTTGTTTCAAGTTCATTATCAAGCTATACTTACAATACGAACGATGAAAAATGTTTGCTAAAAATTGCAACTTCCAATTCAACAAATGAGGTACAATAAACCGGTATCATGGTTATACATAGAAACCACCTACAATAAAAAAAAAATCCGCTTTAATCGTCGGCCAATAACATCAACATTGGGGCTTCCGGTACAAAATTTGGAAAAGTGAAAATAGCGAAATATTTGCCCATTTCCCTACGCGCGTTCACAATAAAAAGCAGGAAACACTGTAGCAACTCGTCGATACAAAACGTGAAACTGGTTTTTCATGTGAAATTTGACGAATTACGTCCGTTCATCGACGAGAAATTGAAACCTGTTTGATTAACACAGATAACTCGCGTATTGATCAATGAATTAATTTTATAACATAATTAGACCGGAATTGAAACAGCGAGCGTATTTTCGACAGATAAATCAATTAAGCGAAACTCTTTTCTTCGTATGACACGATATTGAGTATTTTATCGTAAAGGTAAAAGTTACATATATCGAGCATTATAGGTTACGAGGTTCTAAGAATTCATTTTATCACTGTTTACAATCGAAATTTTTCATTTTAAGCAGTTCGCAATAACTGTGACAGTAAATACTGCTTAAGAAAATTTTGCAGGACTAATAGAAATACAATATAAGATAATTGAACTTTATTACCATTCAGGGAATAAGATTGTAAGGAGTTGAAATCAAAAGTATAGTACATTTTACGAATTTGCTCATTTGTAAACCCAGCGAAGCCAGTTACTTCAGTTAATCTTAGTAACAGCGAGAGTTCATGAACCTATCAATTCAGAATAATCGGGGCAGTTCGTCAAGAAAATAATGACACATACGATCCTAATTCTCACTCATAATGTTCCGAACCATGTCAACATATTTTCCAAAATATCATTCAGGATCACCAATGAATAATCATTTCGAATGATGTTAAACTATTTCATGGACTTACTGGAAGTATAAGATGATCTAATGTATACAGCGTCATGTAAATTTCTTGTCTTGAGAGTTGGAGTACCAGAAATTGACGAAGGTAAAAATAAACCGAGAATATAGACGACAGATATATCACGAAGAATTTGAATAACTGATAATTTACACGAATAATTTTTAAATCACTAATTTAAATTAACTACACATTGAATTTAAACCCAAGTTTACATCAAAATCAATTAAGAAAACATTGATGTGATCTATCCACTATTCCACTTCCTTCCCAAACATCAAAGATGGGCAAACTGCAAAATTTTGACTGAAATTTTCAATCTTACCAGTAAAGGAGATAATTTCCCTGTACAAATGGAAATGAAAAAAATGTTAGCGTTTACAGGAAGCTGAAATAAATTTCGAAGTGTGGAGCGATTTAAAAAAATGTTCTTCAATCTACAAGATTAATCAAAAGTCAGAATTTCTTCTGAATTTTTGAAAAAATGTTAAAAATTTTGGAAACGTGAAAAGATTTTGTTGAAGGGCAACACTAATTATGGACGAGTACACGTTTCTCCAGGCCATGCAGCCAATCACCCTTCTTTCATGATACTTCTCATCCAATTACAAACAAGAATGAGTCTGACGTCATGATTTACGTATGATTCTCTATAAATAATTATTTTACTTTTTTTTTTTTAATTTTAAAAATACGATAAAATTTACATTTACAATGAATCAATGATAAAAAGATATTGATTCAACGCACTTCCCATAACTTCGATATAATTTTTGAATGGTATTCTTAACATTAATTTCAATAGAGTTATTAGAAATAAAAACATATTTTGCAAATAAACTTGTTCGTAAATTTTAAATTCTTTGGTATTTGATTAGGAAGATGACCTAATTTCGTTAATAAATCATTGAAATATCAATTTTCTTCGATAGCATAAGTTTTGAATGTTTAATCTCATCTTAGTGATTAACGTCGGCGCATAGGACCGAGCAAAGTCTCGAATCGTATGATATTTTCATTCAAAAATTCACGGTAAATGCATACAACTATCAATTACATACATAACTTTAAACCGTTTTATTAACAAAATACACAATTTCAAGTAAACTACACATACTTAAACAAAATTTTTAAATTATTATACTACAAAGTTTTCGTATTCAACGTTTTTCCTTTTGGCTTCAATTTTCTTCCTAAAATTTTCTCTTTTTCTTGCATCTCAGCGGCTACTTTCTCTTTATACGCATTTTTAGATTTATCTATTATTTGCAATAATTTTGTCACTCTTTCCTAAAACAATCATATTGAGCGATCATTTTAAGTGACAACGAATTCATCAAATAAATCTTTTCATACCGCGTATCCTTGTTGCTTTATAAGTCTAGCTCGTTGTCCTGTTGTGTAAGGGGTAGGCTTACCATCTGCATAAGAGTAATCTGGTCCATCTGTTAAAATACCTCTCGATGTATGGTTATCAGGGTAACCATGCCTGTAAATTACAATGAAATCATGTTTTTCTTAAGTGATTAGATGTGGTAATCGTTGTAGGTTTACCGATTCAGGAAAACTTACTGTTGTCTCCACTTAATACCAACAGGTCGATGAACTGAAGTACTGAAGTGCTTAATAAGAATATTGGAACAATCTATAAACATTTATGCGACAATGTAATGAGAATGTAATTTAAGAATTATTTAAAGCTGTGAATACAAGTTTCCTACAACGCTATGTTCGACTTACCCAGTAATGGATGGACTTGTTTTATGATTCGAGTAGCAAACATATTGATTGAAGGAATATCTTACACTAAAATATTCCTTTTGGTCTTTGGCATTAATAGATTCTTCTATTTTCCAGTATTTTTGTGAGAAATAAATGAAAAGTTACGATAATTGTGACTTACGAGCTTAGGAAATCGGCAATAAGTGATAAGAAAAACCAAAAAAAAACAATGATAACAGATTTTCCAAAAAAATATCTCCATTGGGAAGACTTTATTCCACAACAACAATTCTTTACAGTTTTTAAGCAATAAATAAGGTATTGATCGTTTTATGCCTGAAATATAATAATTTAAATTTATTTTTACGTGCGAAATTGCACATAAAAATTGATTTATTTCTTTGTTATTCCAAAAATTTCAAATTTTCTATTCTCAATAATATGACGACTCTATCGGGTAAATCCTGAATAATAATTCCGAAAATCGATATAATCGAAATAATCAAAACTGATTGGCTTATTCTTATTCGATTAAATTCGATGTTCTTGTTTCGGAATCAGAGAATTCAGATTTTACATTTCATTTGTTTTAGTTAAATTTTGAACTCTAAAGTGTGTCGTTGCACTCTGTACTTTCGTGTTCGTTTCCAAAAATACTAAGTTTAATGACTGATTTATTTAATTTGATAATATCTTTTTAAGTTTACCTCGTGTTGATCCATTGCCATATATATAATTATTCCTTCGCATGTTTGAAGTACCTTCCTAAAATGAAATAAGAGGTAATATTAGACGTAGAGAAATCCCTTTTTTTTTTAGTGTTTGTTAACAAATTTTAATTAATTGAACATAAGTGTTGAATGCTCCTATTTCTACCTTTAACCTTATTGTATCCTGCCGTAGTTTTATTTTGAGTCATTTTCTGGTTGTTGCGTCTTGCATGTTTTGACCAGCTTCTCTATTACCATTAGTGTATCGGTTTCTATGTTGAAAAATCCTATTTCTGTGCACCTTTTCTCTTGAACATTTACAGTTTTCTGTATGTAGAATGTGAGACTTATTGGGAGGAAATGTTATTTTTGAGTTGTTCTTGTGTACATTGATATATGAGTTGTGTTTCAATTCCAGCAGCATTTATCTATGTATTATACCATATTAATATCGTTATAAGCCTTTATAATAGACTTTGAGAACCTAAAAAATCGGAAATGGAAAACCTTTTCTCAGTTCTACCTATGTTCTTCACAGATCTGTCATAATGATCAAATTCAAGGCATGAACATCAAACAACTCGAAGAAAATGCATACAAGTCTCATAGTTGCACAGCAATGTAACAGGTAGCAGAAAGTACAATTAAACACAAAAATGGGCATGTGTTGTAGTCAACACAGTCAAGAAGCCAGTCGTCAATTGGGTAAGTTTGCACTTGATACAACAATTTCTTTATGCCTCTAGTCTATACACATAGAGTATTGATTAATTTATTAAAGGTATATTTCTATAACAAATCGTTTCTACGCCCTGCTTCTTATAGTTTTTCAAAGTGCAGTTCAACCTTGTTTATAAACCGAGAGAAAGTTTAAACAGAACTGTTCTTGTTGACTAATAACGCTACGCTGCTCTGAATGTTTAATTAGCATCTAGTCCTAGTACACATGGTTAAAGAAAGGGTTCGTTTGTTTACTAAGAGAGATAAAATTTCGATTGATTTTTTCAATTTAGAAACCAAACACCTTCGCGCCTTCATACTGTAAATATCATTTTTGAAAATCAGTACTTCATTCTAAAATCAGGTTGTTCGAATGAACAATAAACATGTCTTGAAAATAATCCGGTTTTATCCGGGTGTTCCTTTCATTCTGGAGAATTAAAATGTTTCTTCAGTATTATTGACGTTAATTTCCATATCCATTTAGATTATTTTTTACCGGAATTTCGCATCAATCGGTGCACTTAATCTCCCGAGTCTGTAAGCCCATTTCGCCTTCTTTCATTCAAACCATAGATCGGCTTACTGTATCCTAAATAATTCTATCCTACTGTTCTATTATTCTGTCTATGTAGATTCGCGTTTAAAGAAAATTCACCTCCATAGGCCATAGTGAAGTTGCAAATCTGCATCTTTATTATTATATGTACTTAGACCAAAAAAAAAAGCATAAAATGCCTAACTCTTAATACAGTTATGCATTCCGCCTGGTCTTGAGTTACCGGAGCTGAACGAATTTTGTTTTAATAATTCGCGCTTTTACGCTTCGTTTACTCTTTATTTAAGTGGAAAATTCGAATTTTCATAACATTTTATTCGAATATGACGTCAAAACGTGCCGAATTAAAATAACTGATTCGACAAAGTTTTCATTCGTCGATTCGCCTAGTTGGATTTGCTAAACGGCTGACTTAATAACATTAATTTTATGACATTGACGATCAATTTCATTATGTCGAGCCAAACTAGAATCGATTACATTTTCAAAATAATTTTCAAAATTTGAAGTGAAACAAAATCTGACGAAAAAAAAAGTAAAAAAATGTCCATAATCGGGAAAAAATTTAAATCATTCAAATAAGTGAACACAAAAGGTTCAAAAACCTTTAAAGATGAAAATTAGGGTACAAAAAGCTAAAAAGTTCATAAATAGAAAGAAGTCCTAGAACCTTCAAACATGCAAAAACATTCCACATGTGAGCGAAAATTGAAAAATATAAAGAATTAAAAAAAAAGAAAAGAAAAAAGTCTAAAAACATTCAGATGTGAAAAATATCTAGAATTGATAAAAAGCTCATTTATTTATTAATTTTTTTATTTTTCATTTTATTGAAATCAGGGGCGTACCGAGGACATTCTTCAGGGGGGGGGGGGAGAAAACCAAAAATTGCCAACTAATTCCATGAAATTTTACCAACTGTTGACTTTTTTTTTTTTTATCTTCAAAAAAATTGTTTACTTTCCCAACTTTACGCTAAAACTCCAAATTTACCAACTTTTCAAAAGCCAAGGAGGCTACGTCCCGGGTTCTGCGCTATACATAAGTTGGCATCAGTTCGACTTTATTCGAGTTCTTATTTTCCCAAACGAAATTCAAGTTCCCAATTTCAGCATTGAATAATTATAAATTTCCCAACTTTTCAAAACACCTGGGGGGAAAGCTCCCCGCATCCCCCCCTTAGTTACGCCCCTGATTGAAATATCTTAAAAATGAAAAAAAAATGCAAAACGTTTTATCGAACTAAAAAAAAATTTCATGACAGAAAAAAATCTTATAATATGAAAAAAATATTCAAAATATATGTAGAGGCTGAAAAAAAAAAAAAAAAAAAAAAAAAAAAAATTGAAAAGTACAAAAATATTCAGATGTAAATTTTCGAAAAAAATTCAAAATACATTCGTACAAAGCTGTTTTTTTAAATTTTTTTTTCCTCGCTCCATATGCACAGCAGAACGGCTTGAGGTTCTTGGTTAGTTTTTTAAGGATTAAGTGAGTCAAAAAATGTTCAAAAATAGATGATAATATTTTCTAAAAAAGTTCAACCATATAAAGAAAAAGGTTCGAAGTGTAGAAAAAGTTGATGTAGAAAAACAATAAATAAAATGAAAAAAGTCAAAAAAATTGAAAATCAGTAATTTAAATAAAAGTACAAAACGTGTTTGAATATAGACAACAGTATTTCTCAAAAATATTCATTGATGTTAGAAAAATGTTAATTAAAAATAAAAAAAAAAGAAAAGAAAAAAATGAAGTGAAAAGATTTTAAAATTTAAAAAAAATTGTGAAACCTAAAATTTTAAAATTTTAAAAATCTGAAAAGAAGTTTTAAAACTTAATAAAGTTGAACAGAAAAAAGTAAATAATAATACGAATGTCGAAAATCGCGCCACATACTCGTCCTAGGAAGATACTGATCTCATTTCAGTGTAGCAAAATAACTCAATCATTGATCCATATTCGTCACCGCATCGAGGTATTTTAATCCACTGACCTTTGTCAGAATCGGATTTATTGGATTTGTTGGCCATATTAACGAGAAAGTGTTGCAATTAATGCAGCAGCTCCGAAATATTACAAAATATCGCCTAATTAATCGTCAAACGGGTAATTAAATTATTATGTCGGGTACTCGTATACCCATTATCCACCACGGCGCACACATTGTGGCTGCGAATCTTATATCTTCGAGCCAGACGCGAAAGCTGCAAAACCATCTTGAAAGAGATAAATTAAATATCCGAGTACCCTACCGACGCATAATTTAAATTTGATTACGTCGACTTCGCCGAGCGTTGCGATTTTCTCACGTGTGTGTAAAAATTACGACGCATCGTCGACTATTCATCAAACGTACCAACTCTTTTAATAAGCAATTTCCTGGCGACGAGTTATCAGCGCCAATTCGTACGTAATACTGAAACACATCCAAATTCGGTTCATTTCTACACTGCTCAGTCTTCTTGATAGATGCTCTGTACGTGTATGATACGACTGTACGAATTCGTCAGTCATTGGTCTTCGTATGGGGTTAAAAAGAAATACCTCTTTTTTTACGAGTAAATGACCCGAACATTTTCATTTTTCTTTGAGACCTTGATATGGCTACGAGTATATCATTAACACACCGGAGGAGCATTTTCACCATACACCTTAATACCGTAATACCTTATTGATTTTTTTTCTAGCTGTAAAATTAACCGCGTGTCGTTGAACCGTTGTTTAATGCATCGAGCTTCATTCGTTTTTTCTTTCGCACCCAGAAGTTCTCGTTCATCGAAACTTTCTTCGTCTACGTGCTACATGTCGCGTCTATTAAGCCTCGTACGCCGCGTCAACTTGTACTTTTCGGTCGTACAACAACTGACGAAAGTTCCTTAGAAACGTGTGTGCAATAGCTGTGGCGAGAAGTTCAGACGTCGCGACGGCGAGTAGTGGATGAATCGAGGCGAATGAACGAAATAGAATTTCAAAAGGGATTTATAACGTCGCTTCAATGAGTACGTTTTACTTTCTACCTTCGTACAGGGGAGAAAATGATAGCGAATTTTCCATCCAGCGAGTTTCAAATTTAAATCGATTTCGTACCAACCTCAGGGTAAAAGAAAAAAAGGCGTAGTGAAAATATAACTCGAAGGGAGAGAAGAGATGTACATAATTGACAGCGAAACATCTCGTCGTCTCCTACTCGTGTATACTTGTAGTTTGTCAAAGTGTACTACTCATGCTGAAATACCGAATTTCTTATTCTGTCTTTGCTTATTCTTTCACCTTTCAATTAGATCGTTTGTGGAAATACATCGATTGGAAAATGAATGCTTTATTTTTTCTGGTCTAATAAATGTGCGTACTAAGTAATTTAAATATTCTAAAAATAAATTCTTAATTTTTATTATAATTTTTTTGTCAACATTAAACGTTACGATGTTGTCGAAAAACTCATTTTGCAGAGCTACCGTAAACACTGCTAACTTGGGACATTGCCCAGACATCGGACACTTTCTACCTTTGATGCTTTGGAACATGCTACTCTTAGTCATTCCCCCTCCCTCTTCCCCTTAACTGAAGAGGAAGCAACGATTAATTAAAATGTAACATTACTAAATACTCCTCTTATTATTACTGCTCAAACAAGAAATACTCCAGTTTTAAAATAATTTTTATTTACTTAGTGTTTGACTCAACGTAAATTCACATTGTGTACCCAAAGAGTATCAACAGTAAGTTAATCATATTTGCATCGTTTTGAAGGAAAAATTATCAATTATTGCTATAAATTTGATTCTGACTCAAAGAAATGGATTGTTTGTGTATGGAAGTGTCGTTGCCCCGTATTAAAACACTTTTTAAAACCTCAATACGTATAGTCTGTTGCGATATTTTGTTTCTATAGTTTTAGTATATAAATATAAATAGAAAACATATTTCATCATCATTTTTCAACTTTCTCATCTTTTTTTACCCAAGTCGTTGAACATCTCTTCCAAGAAAGGATACCAAGTTTTTAATATTTAATGAAATGTTTCTGAAAATTGAGATGTCTCATGTTGGACAAATTCGTACCTAATTTCAGGCATCGCGTTTTTCATAATAAAGAAATAAAAATAATGAAATATGTAATGAAAAACGTAAGCAACCTTACTATATTTTTGGAGCTGAGTTTTTAACGAAGGTTTATGATTAATGTAATCTATTTTACGTTCAGAGATGAATGAGTATTATAGATGACATTGATGCCAGAGAAAAGAAAGACAAAATTTTGATGAGAAGCAATATCCGTAATTTCAAAAACTAGGTAAAATCGTGAAAACTTCGGAAAAAACATGTTGTCGATGTTTTCCAGAATATCCGAATCCCTTTCAGAACAGTGAAATCACATAGGCCTGAATGTCAGCAATTTATATGTACCCGAAAGTCCGCAATTTATAGGCCTGAACGTCCGATGATGGAAACGATAGCAGGTAGATGACAGGTCTAATATCCAAAGGAAAACGAAGCAACGTTGTCATACAGAACTTAGCTCTGCACTAAAGATGAAATAGGTTAAAATTTAGAAATTGGAAAATTAAAGAAATATTTATGCTTTCTGTCATCAGAAGAAATTGTAGATGTTTTTTGTGAATTAATGGAAATTGCTTCCAACGAATATCAGCATGATTTTGCTTTATGCGGTTATTAATTTTATTATATATCAGATGATGCATTATTCCCACCATTTTTGTGGACAACAGCGCCCTCTGCAGAACCACATACTACAAAAATAAACTTGAAGCGTATCATAGAGACTACAACGCCAATTTTTATTTCTCTCATCCGCCTGTCTAGATTGTTATTAAAATTTTAAAAAGAAATCGTCTCCAAAAATAGCTGATGTCGAAATAATTGTGTATTTAATGCCCAAACAGGAAGAACAGGATAGAATTGAGTTTTTTATGGAGGTGGGAAATCAATATACATAGGGCCAAGTTAGCCGTCTTGATTATCTTCAAAGGCCATCGCCATCAATTTAAAGACAGTTTTTAATAAGTTTATGATGGATATGTTAACGTTCTCCTTTTTTTTTTTTTTAAATTTTCAACTATTGGTATTTAATTTACCATTTTGTTATGTACTTTTAACCACTTTTTGCGATCCATTACATATCTTAATGTATATAACTATTGGGTATATTTTTGACTGTGATACCTAAATATAACAACTATTGAGCAGTGTTGCCAACCCAAATGGAAAAAAATCCCCGAATTTGGCGAAAAAAATCCCAGGTACGGGAAAAAATCCCAGATCGTGTTTTTAAAATATGAACGACTTTTTTTTTTTTTATTGCGAAGTATATTTTCATTAAATTGAAATTATAATTGAAAAATTTTATTAATTTTAGATTACACCTTACTGCAATTAGGGGAATTACTTTATACTTTATATTGGATTAATATAAATTATAAAAAAATAATAAATAAATAAAAGATAAAATCAAGAGATTATTATTTCTATCCTTGGACAATAGTAAAATACATTAATGCAAAAATAATTCTAAAATTCAATTCCACAAACATAACTACTTGTGTGGCTTTGCAGTTTGCTTTCCCAGGTAAGCGGTAAAAATGTAAACAGATTAACAGAACGTCATTGTTACCAACTCAGAGACTTGACTAAATGGTGAACACTGAACAGGAAAATTTCGAAAAGAAAATTTAAAAGTTTAAAACATAAATCTAATTTGTTCAATCAAATTTTATAAAAATCCCAGAAAAATAAGAAAAATCTCAGAAATCAAGAAATCCCAGAAAATCCCAGCATGTTTTCTAAAAATGTCGAAAAATCCCTAGATCCTGGGATTTATCCTAGGGTTGGCAACCCTGCTACTGAGAATATTCTGAGTGATGTTGTTGCGAATTGCTGTTCGATTTGGCAACATCGCACTCTACATTTACACATTTTACCCTCGCCAAACAAATCTATTGGTTTCCTCTGCAGACGTTCAGGTGCATAAAATTGTAGAAGTAGAGGCCTATAAACCTTGGATGTTCAGGCCTATTTTTTCTCCTTTTCTTTTGGGTACCTTGGACTTTCGGGTATACGGCCCATGTTTAACATGATTTTGAATTCACGTCCCCTAAGTGTATTTTGAAGATGGGAATGGAGGGGGGGGGGGTTAATTTAACGAGAACTGCTATAACTGAGGCGAATATCGACTTGGCCTGCTAATACTCTCTTGAAAGAATATTACACTTATATTTAACCCATTCCCGGAGGATTTTGGAAACCACATCCCATACTTATATTTTAAGAGGGGGGGGGGAGAGAGATAATTTTTCAAAAAATGCTATATTGTTATTTCACCTAATCGTAGTCATACCTGGTGATGCTGCTTTGTAGGTAGCGAAACGTCGTGCCTTTTTCGTAAATATAATATAATATGAGTTGTGTGCTATGTTTTTTGTTCATTCAGTATAACACTCACTGGAAAAATCAATCAAAAATGCTATAATTTAAGATGATATCGACGTTGGCAGCTAAAATTGGCTAGATTCTTTATTAGGACTATATTTCGCTTGTCTAACCTATTTTCGAAGAATTTCGAAGTCCACACCTCGTATGTGTATTTTGAAGGGAAGGAGGGTGTAATTTTTCAATAAATGCTGTAAGTGTAACTGAGGATAATATCGATTTTGGTAGGTAAAACTTGCTAGATCTTTTATTGAGACGATGTTTCTCTCACCTAACCTATTTCCAAAGGGTTTTGAAATCCACACCCAACATGTATCTGAATTGGAGGGGGAGGGGAAAGGTTAATTTTTCGAAAAATACGGGTTGTGAATAGTAATTGCCTTCGAAAATGGGTTAGATCAGTGAAATATTGTTCTAATAACATGTCCAAGTAATTTAATCTGCCAAAGTTCATATCCAACTCACTTATAGCATTCCTGAAAACTCCCACCTATTTTTCTCAAAACCTTATGTCGTATTTCTAGTCTATAGAAATCATATAGTAAACCCAAATGTATTCAGATGTTTAAGGTTACTTAAATTTTCCTTGAACTTTGATGATAGGCCATTTTGGATACACTTTGACCCAAAGTCAAATGCTCGTATTCTAGCCACTAATACAAGGTTTCAGGTTCATAAGTATGTTTGGTGATGAGATAAGAATATTTCATGCAGTTTCTTAATGTGGTTTCCCCTCCAGTATGTATTTTTTCCCCTTTAATTCTTTTCCAATCTTATTTAGAAATATGAAATTTAAATTTTTTAGTCATTGGAGTTCACTTCGTTTTATGGAACTGTAATCGAAAATGTTCAACTTTTTGTAAGCCGAAGAGCACAAGTTGGCAACGGCATATCAGCTGATATTTTGGAGTCCCACACATACTTGGCTATACCCCAAACGTTTGAATCTAATGACAAAATGAATATAAATATGAACACGTGCGACCCCAAATTTGACTGATACTGCATTACCAGCAATCACACTGTTTGGTCTGATTAGAGTCAGTTCTGGTTTACTTCATCACATGTAGCTCTTTGTAGTTCCTCTTGCCTTTCTTAAATTTAGAAAGTTCGCCATTGTGCTCCCATTTTGACTAAAATTCAAGGGGTCATATTCTAGTTCCTTCTAGGCTACCCATGCGAAGTTTTAGCTTCCTGAGCACATTTGATGAGGAAATAAGAACGATTCGTGGAATTTTCCCTCCAAAAGAATTTTTTTGCTCCAACACCTCTCTAAATTCACTTGGTTAGCGAAAATTGGCTTATATCGAGTGTCCTTAACTCATTTTCTCAATATGAAACTATGAATAAAAATTTGAAGATATTTGTCTACCTCAAGCTCTTCTCAAAATTAGATTGAACCATTAGTTTGAGGTGAATGAAAAATCACCCCAAAAAATAAATTTTCATGATTACAAATGCTCTGAAACGCAAAGATTGAAGATCCCCTCCTCTCGCCTCGATCTGCTCTCCACAAATAAATAGCTATCGTTTTAAATTAGAAACTCAAAAAATGTCTCTCTTGTGATAAGTTTTATTACAAAATTGCTAGTGGTGGACATCGAGAGTTTCTTAGGCCGCTCTCAAAATTAGAGTGAACTACCATTTTGAGTTGAATAAATATAACTAAAAAAATCGCTATAGAAATTTTTACGAACATTTTCTCGAGAAATTCTGAGCGATTTAATGCACATCTGTTACGCTGTACCTACCTATATTACCTGTGTCGTTATGGAACTACAAAAGGTCGGAAACGTGAACATAAAACGTTCTTGCCATGCTCTCCGTTCCAATCAGGTGGACTGTAATATCTTAATATTCATGCTGAAAATTTCTTACGCGGAAGCAGTACGTTATCTTACCTTTCTTCCGGTTTGAGAACTTTTGAGGAAATGCTCGCCATCTCGTAAACTATGGGTACCACGCCTGATAAGTTTAAAAACTGAAGTATCCCGCTAGAGGTATTCGGTTGTCGACATAAATGCGGATAATAAATAACATTTCGATTAGTCCCTCAAAGATGACCTTAAAGCCTTCAAGTGTACCTACTAATCTAAAGTTAAAAGGCCAGATTAGCCTATTTACGAGGTAACTTTTAACTATACCATTTTAAAAGCTACTTTCGGCCCATTTCCTCTTTCATCGATGACCTTGAAGGGTTTTCCGAAAACATCCAATATTGGCGGTCAAACGTAACGCCACAGTATTATTCGCACGCTGCGTTTAAACGATTTCATTTTAAAATGAAATAATGGTCACCTTGACTCTAGCGAGCTAACGAGGGGGAAAGTGATGAAAATACAAAAACAATTCGAGCGTAATCGTAAATTTTAAAACAAACGTCGACATTCTCGTGACCATTCTCATTGGTCGATATTGCGCGAAAATGAAAGGCCTTTATGTTTGTTCGAGAATTGTAAACTAGATCGAATTTAAAACCGCATTGGGAGCTTTGTATGGTAAACACGCGTACACGTCGTACACGTATACGCGATAATTGAATGTACATATTAAAATAAATGTTAATTATTTGTTTCGCAGTTTACCATCACGCTTACAAGAATCGCGAATGCGGCTCGCTGGAAATGCCACCGGCCAGCGTGCTAACCAATGGATTCGTCGGCGGCGGTGGCGATCCTCGTTACATTCCAGATTTTAATCGTATGACCGGTACGAATGTGAGGCGACACGGCGCTGATATTATAAGAACACCTACAACTTCTTGTAAGTGTATACTTGTTTCGTGTACTGTACGCGGATGTAGCGTAATTAAGTGCTCTATTAGTATAATTTAGTCGATTGCTCGAGCCAGACCTTCGGTACCGTTTGTCATCGATTTGACGTCAATTTCGACGATGCCACTAATGAATGCGTATTGCTCGAATGGCGCAAAAGCGTACCGAATTAAATATTTACAGTCAGCAGAAAACTCCGCGAATGATTGATTGCAGGGTTGTGCTTTTGGAGTCTAGAAATTGAATAAAATCGTAAGCAGTCGTGTCGTATTACTGGAGCTGAGTTTTTAATGAGAGCTATCTACATATCGCACATAACGTCATTAACCTCTCCGTATGACCTAGTAGCGAGGCTGAACCCCCCCCGCGCCCTTATCTACTCCGAAACCGTTTAAAAAGTTGAATTAAGGATACATAGTACTTCATTACTGCTAGTACATGAGCTCATATTTATAAAATTTCAACTATTATGATTTCTTCAACCCTTCTTCAAAATTTCATTGTCCCTGAGTTTGTATCCATTTTGACCTGAATTCAAGGGTTCATACTCTACTACCTAGACAAATTCTACATACGATGTTTGAGCTTTCTAACTATATTTTTCGTAAGGAGATATGTGAGGTTCGTGAAATTTCCTGACTTGATTTCTTTTCCAAAAAACATTTCGTATTCTAACTCCTTTCTAAATCCACGTAGAAGTTGTAAAGCTGAATTTCGAATATGTTGGTCACCGAGCTCACTTCGTCACATGAAACCATAGTGGAAGATTATCGACTTTCCGCATTCGTTTACAAAACCCTTCCTTCCTCTTCACCAATATCCCCTGTGAAGGTAGATTGGAGATAGTATGTATATCTCTTTGAAAGTTTTGAGCATCATGGGCCATCATCGTTAATCTTTTATCCCCAAAAAATATGTACGTACTAAGGTCCTATCTTGATAATGAATGATGAACTAGAGCTTAAAACTACTCTAGTCGAGGTTAAATGACTACGAGTATTTTAAAGACAGTCATTATTAATTGTACTGTTACTATAGTAATTTATGAATTCAGTTTCATTATTTCAACGAGAGTATGAATTTTCGTTTTTTTTTTTTTTTTTTTTTTTTGTGATTTTACGAATATTATGTACTCTTGACTTGGCTACCTAGCTTTTGATTTATGGATAACCTTGAGAATTTAACTTGGTATTTGCTAATTTAATAAGCGATTTAAAAAATTACTTCTTGGTGAAGGCATGGAATTAGCAAAATAATCATTTAAGATTGATTCCATCCAACTCCAAGGTACTTTTGGAAAATTTTTCGTGGCTCGAAGAAAATTTTTTATAGGCTCTTACACCGTTCTCTACTAAATACTTTGGATGGATAGACCCTTAGTAGCTCTTGAGGTGGAAAAAAGATAATTTTTTGAAAATTTTTTGGACTATTTTTTTTTGGGGGGTGGGGGGTGGGGGGATTCTACCGCAAAATTTAGTCTAAGTAAGAATGTGCAATTGGCTTCGAAATGTGAAACATCTAATGTAGCGATGATAGAAAATATTTGAGGTAGTGGACACTGGTGAGACTAGATACAGAAACAAATTGGAAAATGTAAAAAATTTTTTCAGATATTGAAAGAGTCTCTATCAGCCGCTTGTTTAAATAATTTTTACTCAAGCAGTATGAAACCACATCATATATTCTGAATGGATCTCACCTAAAAAAACTTTCATCAGGGAATAAAAATTGAAAAAAAAACATGTAAGCAGCCATGCTGCATTACTAGAGCTGAGTTTTTAATTAGGGCTTGTTCAGTTTAGCAAATAACTTTTTCATCTCCTTCGTGTCTACAGGCCACATCCAGTACCGAGTCTGAAAAGCCCTGCCCTGTCCCTTCTACACCCAGTTGAGAAGTTCAATTTAGAATGAATGTAATATTTCTTGTCGTATAATAATCGTATAAACCCATATTTTTCAAATTATAGTAACTTGAGGCTCTTCAAGTTATTCTTAAATTTTGGCGATCCGCCATTTTCGATCGATTTTGACCCAAATTCAAGAGGTCATATTCTGGTCATCAACTAAAGGTGAAAGTTGAAGATATTGGTGTCGACACTTTACTTGATCATATGACATCAACATCAAAAATTTTGAGGCTTTGGGGCTCTCTCTATACTCTCTTCGAAACTTTAATGAATCGCCATTTTGAGATGAATAGAAAATCTGGAAAAGAATCACATCTATATCATCATAAGGATGAATTTGTGATTAAGTTTTAGTATAATTTTTATCCTTTTTTCACTTGAAACGTACCATTTCTACCTTCGGTTTTAGTCACCTATCATTCAACACAGAGAAGAGGTTTCTGCTATCCGACTTATTTCGAAGACATTAACGAATGGGTGGATGGATGCGAGGAGTAGATTTTTGAGATGATGCTTTTTTGTTAGAATGATGATTTTTAAGCCAAAAAATACAAGATCTAACGTGAATACGAATTCGTGCCTTAGCGGAAGACGAAAAACATGATTTCGCAGACATTTATTCCTCACCCCCACCCTGCTCCCTAATTTTTGAATAACGATTGTGATTTTCAAATTTATTATCCTTAAAACTGGCGTTTTTTTATGTAATGCCTGAAAATTTTGGTTTTGAACTATGTGTTTCTGTACTATTCAAATTGGCAAACTTCATTCCTTTTAATAAAAAAAAATAAATATTCGTCATATAATTAGGAATGTTCTTGTTTCACATTCGATTACATAGGTATTTAAAACGTTACCTTCCTTCTCCTTTCTCTTCCCAAATCAGGTTTGTCGTAATAGCTGTAGTTTTCTTGAAACACTCAGCTAATAAAACTCAACGTGCATTGCATACACCTGGCGTTAAAATATAGCCCTCGTCAAGGTCGCATAATTTTTCTCGGCCAAAGTTTGCTGATCGAGCGATGATTACGCGATCAACTGGCTCGTTAATATTTCAACGAATCTTCGTAATGTAATTTGCGCGCACGAAATGTTAATTCCCTTACGCGGCCATTTTCCTCGACCAGACGAAGCTTCTTATCGTAAAAAAACAAAAAAAAATTTGCTGGCTTCGTTTAACTAGCGAATTTCTCACGCTCGTCCAGTGCATAGGCGGATTCGAAAATAATTAATCCCTTGCATTTTTCCTCTCCGTTTTACTCGTAACGTCGAGATTTATCGATACACAATATAAAGGCCGGTTCGATGTACGTATAAATTCCGCACGCTGCGACGTCGACGCGACCAAGCGGTATGTATATTGCAGAGGCGTGTAGGAAGTTTATATTCGTCAAGTGTAGTGTACCTAATTACCTATTAGGTTATTTTTTTATTTCGACTAGTGAGCCCTACTTTAGAGTAGGTGCGCCGCCGGTCTTCGCTACTCATGACCTTATTAAGTAAAGTGCGAGCATAATAGCGATTTTTCGTCTTTTTTTTCTCCTATCTTAGTCGGAAATGTGACGAAAAGCAGAGTGGTGGTGGCTGTGTACAATTACCAGTCCAGAGAAGCTTCGGATGTATCCTTTGTGAAGGGAGATCGTATGGAGATTATCGATGACAGGTAGAGTATGCTAAAATCGTACGCATACGCGACGTAGATTTGAATGCGATACGAGCCTGTTGTACTAATCAGTCATTCGGATATGTTTATTATAGCGAAAGCGATTGGTGGCGTGTTCGACATTTGAAAACCGGCGAAGAAGGACTTATTCCGTGGAATTTCGTCGCCGAAGAGACTTCCGTCGAAAGCGAAGAGTAAGTTGGATGTTGCCGATTGTCCAAGTCTAGCTGATGGATTATCGAGTTTTAATCGTAACAAAAAAAAATCGATATCGAACTCAAACTCATGCGCTAAATGAAATTTTGAACGTGAATCAAATTTCAAAGAAATGTAAATCGATAGTCGTTTTGAAAAAATATAAATCGATAGTCGATTTAATGAAACAATCGAAGATGCAAAACCTAAATCGATTATCGATTCAAAGCTCCCAACCGATTATCGATTTTCAAACTCTAATCAAAACCCCAATCGATTATCGATTCAAAATTCCCAACCGATTATCGATTTTCAAACTCTAATTGATTATCGATTTAAAGCCCCCAACCGATTATCGATTTTCACACTCTAATCGATTATCGATTCGAAACCCCCAACTGATTATCGATTTTCAAACTCTAATCAAAACCCCTATCGATTATCGATTCAAAACTCCCAACGGATTATCGATTTTCAAACTCTAATTGATTATCGATTTAAAACCCTCAATCGATTATCGATTTTCACACTATAATCGATTATCGATTCAAAACCCCAAATCGATTATCGATTTCTTTCAGAGAACGTAAGCTGTCTACCGATCTCACTGAAGCTGAGCTTTTGATGGGGGCTTGCTCAAATTCACAATAATATTCCACTTTTTACGCAGATTTCTAGTACTGAGGGTGAAGCTCCCACCTAACCTCTCTAAAATCATAAATACACTTCCTCATATGCGGTATGCCTTGTCTGCAGGAATCACTTGAGCCCATATTTTATTAAACTTGAGCTGTTTCAGGCTCATCGAGCTTTCTTCAGATTTTGAACATCCACCATATTGTATCTGTTTTGACACAAATTCAGAGGGTCATATTCTAGTCACTCTCTCAATACTAAGTACAAAATTGTTGCTTACTAAGCATATTATTTAATGATTTTAATTTATTTCATTTTTAAAATAAAGAAAATTTAAAACTATTAATAATTATGTAAAGTTAATCAAAAATAAATTGCTAAAAACTTGAAAAAAATTATTAAAAAAAAAAAATGAATTTTAATTCAAATACAAGAATTAAATTATTCGTAACTCAAAAACCCTTCAAAAAGTCATCCTTTTTGTTTCAACTTTCCTTCAAATTCATTTGGAAAGCTAAAATTCGGAGTTGTTGGTATTCTCAGCTTGCTCTTTCATATGAGACCATGAACGAAAAGTTTGATGTATTTGCTTATTCACCTTGTTCCAGAATAAAAATTATGTTATTTTCAGATTGATATCTACTAAACATATTTCTTCTATAACTTATTTTATCTGATGGAGTACAAATTATTACATATGTTAAGCAATCTACTAAATTTTGACAAAAATATCAGTAATATGCGATAGCATATCACTGAATATTTTTGGCCCATCTTGACGAAGCTACACCTCAAAAATGTATTTTCCAAAAACTTGGAAGAAGTCATAATCTTATACACCGAATAATGAAGTAATGGTCATCACTAACGAATACTTCATCGATTCTTTCAGTTGGTTTTTCGGTAAAATTTCTCGCAAAGAAGCCGAAAAATTACTTATGTCCGGCGATAACTCCAGAGGCACGTTTCTCATACGTGATTCCGAACACAATCCTCACGGTTACTCGCTCAGCGTGAAGGATTGGGAAGAATCCAGAGGTTATCACGTTAAACATTATAAAATAAAACCGCTAGATAAAGGAGGTTACTATATTGCTACTAGTCATACATTTCTAACCCTTCAGTCTTTGGTTACCGCCCATTCCAGTGAGTAATTCTTGCTCTTAATCAGCATTACAAGTTTGCGAACGGATTGTAATTCGGAATCTTTTCTTTTTCTCTCGCAGAAAACGCATTAGGTTTATGTCACGTTCTGGCCAAGCCATGTTCCAAACCGAAACCACAAATTTGGGACCTCAGTCCGCAGCTACGAGATCAATGGGAGATCGATCGAGGCGAAATACAACTTATCAGGAAGTTAGGCCAAGGAAATTTCGGAGAAGTTTGGTACGGTACGTGTCGACTCTTTTAGCAAGCCTTTTTGTTTCCGTCACCGTCATCGTACTCTTGCTTTGCTAATTGAAGGCGTTCTACGTGTGTAGGTAAATGGCGAAATAATATCGAAGTAGCGGTGAAAATGCTCAGGCAAGGTACCATGTCGACGCAAGCATTCCTGCAAGAAGCGGCTATCATGAAAAAATTCAGACACGGTAGATTAGTAGCCTTATACGCAGTTTGTTCCAAAGAAGAGCCTGTATACATCGTGCAAGAGTACATGAACAAAGGAAGTTTACTGGAGTTTTTACGTAACGATGAAGGCAAAACGTTGCAGTTCGGAGATCTTATTTATATAGCTGCTCAGGTGTGTATTCGTGCCTAAACATCGTTCACCATTTCGTGATATCTCCACCTATATCATATTTTATTCTACTCAGGTGGCCAGTGGAATGGCGTATTTAGAATTAAAGCAGTTAATTCATAGAGATTTAGCAGCCAGAAATGTGCTAATAGGAGATAATAACGTTGCAAAAATATGCGATTTCGGTTTAGCCAGAGTTATAGAGGATGACGAGTACTGCCATCGCGGTATATATAACAAACAAGGCGAGTATTATTTCTGTCCCTTAATTTTATTAATGTTGAAAATAAATTAATCGTTGATTCCTATTCATAGGTTCTAGATTTCCAGTAAAATGGACTGCTCCAGAAGCCATCATTTATGGACATTTTTCCATCAAATCAGACGTCTGGTCTTACGGTATATTCTTGATGGAATTATTTACATACGGTCAAGTTCCTTATCCAGGTAATTAATTTTTTTTTTGAATTAATTAAAATATTTTCCATACATGTTTTAAAAACCTGGATTTTTCTTCTGTAGGAATGCACGGACGTGAGGTAGTCGAGAACATCGAAAGAGGGTATCGTATGCCCAAACCTACTTCGCAGTATTTACCCGATTCCATATACAGATTAATGTTAGAATGCTGGAACAAAGACCCCGATAAAAGGCCTACGTTCGAGTTTCTCAACCATTATTTGGAAGATTTTACGATCACGTCGGAGTTACCTTATCGCGAAATTAACGACTAATCGGCCACCGCGCCGTTCGTACGACGAACAATTTAATGTAGACTGTAGTATGGCACGCGATCTTATTTTTTGGTGTTTCCATAAATTCACCAAATGGTATTTCTTTTTTTTTTTGTACTGATTTATTATTTATTCCCCTCTCCGATTTCTAACTTTTACCTACATTCCAGAGTAATATTCGTATTTACGTATTTAAACCCTCTAACAATCATTTTTTTAAACATTTCATGTATGTATGTGTTATTTATTTATTTATTCTTTTTTTTTTTTTTTTTTTTTTTACTTACGTGTACCATCTATATGTCCTTGTATATAACTTTCATTGTATTATGCGTAGCATACTTTCATAAGTGCACTTATTAGGTTAGATGGAAATTTTTCTCTCTCTCTATGATTAACGTATTTTCATTTTTTCACGGTAACGTTTGCTAACAGGGTTGATATATTTTTGCGTACGTTTTCCTTTTTCGTTTTACGTGCTTTTTTTTGATGATCTGCGCTACTTCGACTTTCCATTCAGTAGCATTTTTAGGTCTTTGTAATCAACTAGTCGTAAAATAATTATGACTAGAAGTGAATCGTTTCAATGATTATAATGTAATTTTTTTATTTTGTTGGCTGGTGAAAAAAGTCATTGATAAAGGCAACATCAGGCTGTTCACTAGGTTATTTTTGAAGTAATTCAGTCACTTCTTTGCTCGTTAATATTTTTACAAAAAAGTTATTATTTGTTGCTTTTTTCGTTAGTTTCATTGTAAAATTCGATAAATCTTGCTGTTTTAACGAAAAAATCGTGTTTTTCGTTTTGTTAATTGTGCACTTGCTGAAAAATTGATTTACTTTTTTTGGTCTTATTCGCATTTTTTAAAGTTGGTATAACTGGATTTCTGCGTTTTTTTCTGTGTGATTAAAAATTATGGAATAGTTCGAATCAAAAATTGATCTCGTTACGGTACAAAAAATTATCAAGTGACGGAAAAACATCATTCGTGAAAATTTTGTTTGAAATTGTCAAGTATCTTGAGATGTCAAAGTCAAAGACTTCTGGAGGATTTCACTGCATAGTCAATAACTTGAATTTGAAAATTGATGAGATGAAAATTTCAAAAGTTTTGAGTACCTGAAAATGCTACTAAGATTTTATTATTACATCAAATGGCCAAGATTTTCGCTTGAGTAAAATATGACTTTGGAATTTTTGTTGATTTACAAAAATTCTTCTGAAGTTGAGTGTTTAGGTTTCTACAAAACGTTTAAGATTATTACTTCATTAATTTTCGAAAAGGAGGAGATAGCGTGCAAGCTAAATGTATTGGACAATTACAATTTTTAAAACCTCGGCTTTCTCAATTCCAAAGAAAAAATTCAGTCCATTCTACCTATATAAAATATGTTTTTTTCTTTCAAATATCGAATTCAAATTATTGAATGATGACTAAAAAAAGCCTGAACGTTTTATGACATTTTTCCTCTTGAAAGTTATTATTCCCTATTATAATCAGGTGGACAGCTTGAAGCAAGTTGAATAATAGGAGAAATCGTTCGTATGTTAGAAGTTCGCTCATTTTTGCTTTTTGTGTATAAATTAACAAAATAATTTTTTACTTTTTTTTTTTTTAATTCATTTTAAAAATCATTCGCTTTTTTTCTTTGTTGAGATTTTATTTAAGTGTTTTTTTATTTATATTTTCTTGTAAGAATTTTTCTCGCTAATTTCAACGCAGGTGTGCATCTATTAACCTAATTTTAATTTCGATTCTTAATTACCTTTTCCAGCGTCTTTATAGGTATTTTTGATTTGATAAATTCGAAAGTAATTCGAGAATTGATATTACGTGGACTCTCGAATGATTGATTGATGACTAAAGTTGTAGTAAATATTAAATTTGATCTCTCTGTATAGTTTAGAACTTTCTCTTTGTTTTCCTGGGTTTTCTGTTTATACATTCTTGTTTCTTAACTAGTCTTTTCTATAAAAAATATTTTTTATGTTTTATACAGTCTTACTTAAAACAGAAAGATAATGAACAAAATCGTCAAAATATTCCGAAATTAGATACTACTTTGTAGTCCTGTGATGAATGTATGAAATTTTATTGAACAATGCCAATGAGCAATTGTCAATTAATAATTTTTTTGTAACTAGTCCGTTTCCAAAATGATAAATGACTTTTGTGATTGATTAAGTAAGTCACGCAATATTATGTTGTATACTTTTATACTTTTGTGTACGATTTTTTCCTATTTTTTACTATATCTGTTATAACATTATGGAATTATATAAAATATAAACTTTCATATGGTAAAATTAAGTATTTTTTATTTTACAAACTAATATTAATACAATTGGTCTACAAATAATATTCGTAAAATTCGATATAAAAATCATGATTTACAATTCAGTTGTTTTCAAGGGCTAACGAATTCTGTGACTAGAACTGTCAGCTTGATACCATTAATACTTGGAGCGTTGTATCACGGAAGTTGATTAATCAACGCAGATGTTTTTGATTATACGCCGTGTGTCAGTTATGATGCACTCCGGTGTAAATTATGATCCACATAACCTAGGAACATTTCACACATGTTTACATCGTGAATAAATAAATGAGAATTGATACAGCAACGCAAAAAAAATTAAATTCTCACTAGAAATCCAGCAAATGACGACATAAAACCTTCTTTTGTCAATTCCCATGAACCACCGTATTCTTCTTCATCTATTTTTTGGAAATTTGTGAAGTATATGTACAATAAACCGGCATTTACAGCTACAAATCTAAAAGTAATAACAAGTCAAAGAGTCAAGTTGTAGGCTGAATTACCAAAGAATATGAATATTTCATCGAACATACAGTAGTATGCCAAAAAATCCTTTCAACGGTATTAATCCCCAAATTATTCCTGCGACGATACCAATGATTTGACGACTCCAATAGATAACATCTAAAAATTCATCCTGCAAAAAAAACTTCAATTGGTATCCATCACTTCAAAGAGAAAGCATGATTACGGTGCTTCTTTACCTTGTCATCCCATTGCGAACACTTGGTGAAAGCCCTTTTTAAAACACTTTTTTCGTTTTTCTTCTCTTTCAGAAGTTTTTGTTGAGCTCGATGATGATTTTTATTCATCGCGATGTATAGTAAATTGAAATAAAATGTTAAATTAATTTAATACAATTTGAACATTACCGTTTAGAATTACTTAAAAAATATTATAACCAAATCTCCATGTTTAAAATAATTCACTCTCGCTAAGTACTCTCTCCCGGTGGAAGTTCAGATGATTGTAAAATTTACGATGAAGTGTGATAACAAAGTGACACGTCATAATATTTCGTACTCTTACGTTGACAACGCAACCTTATATTACTTTCATACGATTCAGTTCGTAATTGAATGATTCGTTCGTATGTTAGGTGCACTGGGTGACTTCGTGCGTACATGAGAAGAAGGAGTGAATGACAATTTTCTTTGCATTTAAAAATCTATAAAGTCTACTGTAAAAATAGAATAATTTATGTTTTGATTTTTTTTTTTTTAATAATCTTATCAGTTGAACGCTTGAACTTTCATCAAGCTTTCGAACTGCGAAAGAAGAGGATAAAATTTAATTTATAATTGATATTTCATAATGTTTAATTTTCTTGCCGACTACAAGATAATGTGCGACCTATGTTTCGATAGTAAATCATAGCATTGATCGTTTCTTCCTTTTCGAAGCGTTGCGTCAATGAAGAAAAGATGGTCCGTAACCTCATCAATAATTTCCATTTCATCTTCAACTGGTTGTACGCAAGTGCACCTGCTTTTCCATGTAAAGGTGAACAGGTTCGTATGCAACATTTTTATAATTTTAAAAAGAAAATACAAGCATAGCGAGATGAACTTCCATGTTTGTTCTTAGATTTCTGTTCTGTACAAACCTGAGGAATTTTATGAATGTTTGCTCAATCGATGTAGTCAAGCTACTTCAAGGATCGTCATGGCATCTTTGTACTTGGGAACCGGAGATAAAGAACAGTGCTTGGTAAACAACTTCTGAATTTCTATTTGTCCTAGAGCTTGTTCTCCATTCCAATTTTATTCGAAAGGTCGATACTATAATGGCAAGAGCGCATGAAATGGGTAAAGAAATGAAAGTGAAAATTTTGTTGGATAGTTTTCGAGGATCTCGTGGTGAAGACAATTCTCGGAAAATGTTATTGCCTCTATTGAGACAAAGTCCCAATTCTCAAGTAAGCCCCTATAATGTATACATTTCCGAATTTAATTACTTCTAACATTATAATATAATTATTAGGTGGCTCTGTACCGTACGCCAAAGCTAGGACCATTTTTGCGTAAAATTTTACCCCAAAGGTACAACGAATTAGTTGGCTTGCAACACATGAAAATTTATATCGTAGATGATGATGTCTTGATTTCCGGGTATGCATATTATAACTCATGATCTCGTAACTCTACTTATAATTGTGAAGAAAAACTATTTATAATGCATATACATTCTCTATTCTAGGGCAAACTTGAGTCAAGATTATTTTACTAATAGGCAAGATCGATATGTATTGATTAAAGATCACAAAAAACTTGCTGATTTTCTCGAAGAGGTTGTAACCATTGTAGGGGACGCTTCTTTGCAACTAAATAAAAATAACACTCTCTCAGCCCTCGGAAATGTGAAAAAAGACGAAGGAAACCATCAGTTTGATATTGAGGCTGTTAAAGAGAAAATGATCAATCATTTCGCATACCATATGAAATCTTTCAAAGAAAAAGAGCAACTTAATTCGGGATATGATACTTGGATATTCCCCACAGTCGAAATACCCCCTTGTAGTATCCATTTCGATTCGCAAATCGTCAACGAAATAATTGAAAACTCTCACGACGACACTAAAATTCATTTCGCCACTGGATATTTTAATTTGAACGAGGACTTGAAAGGAATAATTATAAATTCAACAGCGGTTTTCGATATACTTGTCGCTCATCCTACGGTTAGTGTTATTTGTAAGTATTTTATCTAAGATTGCACATTAATGAGGTTTGCTACTTAACTTAAAATCGCCAATATTTTTACTCAATAGGCGAACGGATTTTATCAATCGAAAGGGTTTTCCCAATATATTCCCGAAATGTATACGATTCTGACGGAACAGTTTTTGCAAAAAATCCAACTAGGTGAAATGCTTCATGTTCGAATTCACGAGTATAGAAGACCCAATTGGACTTTTCATGGAAAAGGTATATGGATGACTCCGGATGAGGAAGAAACTCCGCAGCTCACTGTGGTTGGTTCATCAAATTATGGTTAGTAGTTTGAATCACATTCACGACGTGAAATTACTGATACTAATATTTTATATTTTCTAATTTCACAGGTGCAAGATCTAAAGAACGTGACTTGGAATGCCAGCTAGTAATTCTCACCAGTAATCAGAACTTGAGGAAGCAGTTACACGAAGAACAAAAAAGAATGTATCATTATGCCACACCGTTCAATTACGACATTTTAGCTGAAGAAAAAAGGAAACCCAGGGCTTGGCTTTCTTATGTAGTGAAATTTGTACGAAGCTATTTTTAAAACTTCTTTGTTGACGTACAGTGATATTTTTTTAGATGTTGAGAATTGCATTTTAAATCGTATTTATTTTAAAATTTCTCTGATGTTAAGAATCATATTTTAATTATCATGGTAATGTACGAACGTTGAACGTACGGTAGATGTAAGATTGATTACCATTGTAGACTGAAAGTAGCGTTAGAACGTTAGCCATATTTTGTTAAGTTTGCTGATTTTTCCAGTGTTTTCAACTTCTAAATAATAATGTGTTCTTTTAAATTAAAATTCTTCCAACTTCGGTTTTATATATATTCTGAGACAAGTTTTGCTGAAAATGATAGCTGCCACAGCCTACTTAATAGCTAAATGTTGAAACAAGAGGTTGGGAATGGACGGATCGTATTATCTTTGATTTTCAAGGGTTTTTAGACATTTCGATCCACAGTTTGTTCAAAGGTTGTTCTGGTAAAGAGCTACAGAGACTTTTTTTCAGATTTTTGATTTATCTCGAAAGAGCGGTTTACTCGAATTTTAAAGTGGGCTGAAAACTTTCTAACTGAATTTAAAGAGGTATTAAGGTAAAACAAATAGTAAGTACTTATGAGACCAGAATAATATCGTACGTCCAAGTGATTTGAGTTTAATCAGCGTATAAATCTCTTTTCCAGTTAGGTATTTAAAATTGATTTTTTTGAATACGAAGAAATTCGTTATGTAGTCGAAATGAATTTATCAGCCATTAAATTCATTAAAGTAATTTAAAATATAATAACCACTTGGACGCACCAAAATTAAGACATAATGGCGGAAGATCAAAATATGAGGAATCTTAAAGGAGCCTCAAATGCTGAAATTTGATGAATAAGAGCTCATGTGATCTAAAAATTTGAAAAAACAGCTCTAGTAATGAGGTATGCTGTAGTTTTACATAATCTAATGGGCAACACTGATTAAATTGTTTGTGTTCGTTGTTCGCTTATCTCTACCTTGGTTCAAATACGTTATCGACACCTGTGGATATGAGAAAATTTTTCTCATTTCATGTCTCATAAAAACTAAAAACCATCATTTATGGCTCAAGAAGGTTCATCGAATATCAAAAAAGGATTTAAAGTAACTGACGCATCCAGAAAAAGGCTCGTAGGATTAGCATGTTCAGGTCTAGAAGAACTGAAAATCAAAGGATGCAAAAAACTAGAAGTAAACAAACACATTCTTCTTCATTAATTTGTAATTTTATAACATTTCGATATTTTGATCTGCAGATAAATACGGACATAAAGCTCATAAGCGCTTGTCTTTCTGATGGAACAATTGTTGATAACGAAGCATATTTTAAATCACTTCCAAGCCAAACTGTATTAATTCTTAAAAAACCGGGCGAAAAAATAGTAGAAGGTGAGTTTATTATACTTAATTACATAGAATCGCAAACCGTTCCCTTAATCATATTTCGAATAGCTCCATTCAATATTCTAAAGTTTATTTCATCTGTATCTAGAGTACTGTGCAAGAATTTAGGCATTTTATTAAAAATAGCCCATAATAATCCGTTTTTAGCTACTTCAACATCGGAAGGATATATTAAAGATTCATCTTCGGTGATAATTCCTTGGGTTTTCTCGCTATATTCATCTCCGCTATAAATATTGAAAATGTTATCAATCGTATCTACATAATCAAACTCTATCTGAATAACTGTTATTTCATTTGCAAAATTTTAATTAAATTTTTAAAAATTATTATTAACCAGATTCCAAAGATCATTAAACTTATATGTATGTACCGTATTCCAGGAATAGCTGTGGATATGAATAATTAAATTATTTATTAATTTTGATAACTACCTGAATGAATTCCAACAAGCGATCGCGTTTTTCGATATCAACGTATAAAAAAGTACTCCAGTTTCTTCGTCAAAACTAGACGCACACGACTGCGAATTAGATCCTTTCGAGCCCATGACTTTGAATTCATAAAAACTCTTCGCCGTATCTAAAGATTTATTTTGTACCACCTTAGTTGGCACCGTAAATTGCATCGTACTGGCTAACGGACTAAAGTACAGAATCCTATGATCGTCTCGTCCCACTGGCGACATAGATAGACTGAAAATACCGTGTTGAGTTTGATAATGAATACCATCGATTTCCAAATCCCCGCATAACGGATCGAAATGAAAATAATTATGGCTGACTTTATGGAATTCTTGGCTCTTCATATTATATACGATTAGCTCGTAATTATTAGCGTCCGTAATGTATACAAATGCGTTGTCGCAATTCGACGACGTCACGTCGACTAAAATATCGGCTAAAAAAGGCTCCGATCTGTAATCACTTTTTGTTTTAATTTTCTGCGTATCTATCAGCAAATTGGTGCGTAAATCATAAAGCACTATGGCTGGATCAGCTTCGTGCCTGTTTTCTATTTGGCCCGAATCAACCGCCCATAATCGGTCGCAATTATCTATGTGTATGTTGACGATGGAAGTTATATTGCGTATTTGCAAATCGTGTACGTCTAAATTCGGATATGGTATTAATTCCGGTGACTTTACATCTGTATCTGAGTCTGCAAATCAATGAAGTTTTTATCAAAGTGACTATAATTTACAACTATATAATCAGTGTGACTGAAATTCTTCAAAGACACGAATAAAGTCACTAGTCAATCAAAGAAGGTTTTTGGAGCTTTTACATGTAGTAGAAATAGAAATTCGCTTATCTAATCGAATTGCAAAAGAGAAGTTGGATGTCAGAAATGGACGGATAATCAAAAATATATTTTTAAAAACTGAAATGGCTAAAAAATATCTCATAACAATATAGATTTAATGGTAACATAAAGACTCGAGGAATTGTCAAAATATGTAAGTGATAAATAATATCAGCAATATCACAAAATCACAAAAATTTTCAAAAAAAAAATTATTAAAAATGGTTGTTAGGAATTTCATGGAAAAAATTAAGACTTTTCAAGAGCAAATTAAACGTTACGAAAATTCGTTGAAAATACATTCTCACTGAGGGACTGAGGATTTCATTCCAATACATCAATACGTTTCTAAAATATATTCTTGAGTTTTCAATAATTATTTTATTTTTTTTTACCTAATACTAATACAGATATACTAAAAAGAAGGTAAAAATAATTGTCTGACCTCTGCAATTCAGTTAATTAAAGGAAGCCAGTTGAAAATATTGGGTTGAATAATGGAAAAAGTCATATAATTTGAGATCAGGTCTGATTCTGATGTTATATAATGCATTTTTTATTGTAACGTTTTTTTTCATGTGGCGTATATTTCAACTCTGGGCTAGAGGCGATTCATTTCATTTTTTTTATGGTATTTTATTTTTTTTTGAAGTAGGTAAAGGGATGTTGAACGAAGGAAGCAAATTAGGTCTGATATGTTCGTAGAACTGTTATGATTAAAGAATGAATTTTTTAAACAAAAAAATCACCAACAAAACTTTTGGTAAAGCTGAAAAACAATTATTTTTTTCGATTTATTGTTGAAATATCATTTGAGGATTTTTAAAATAAAAATAAAAATAATTTCGTCACACATTGTTTTTGTTTTTTTTTTCTGAATTTTTGAATATTTTTCGTATGAAGTTTTGGATATTTAAAAGTTCAAGAATGAAAGAAACCGTAAGCAGCCATACCGCGTTACTGAAGCTGAGTTTTCAAGAGAGACTTGTTTAAACTTATAGATGATATTGGTAACATCTTTACAATGTACAGGGACTGAAAGTCCCTACGTATGTCCTAGAAACCACATAAGAAGTTGAATTTAAGATATGTATACTTTTTTTCCCAAAGGAAACGTAGTATGAGCATAATCACCAGATTTGAGCAGCTTAAAGTCCTTCAAATATTCCTCAAATCGGTTCATCCTCCATATTTGGTTCTTTTTAACCTTAAATTGAGGGATCAGTGTTGTTTTTTTCTTTTTTCTTCACATAAGTATGGACAGTAAGAAGTTTTTTTAGACGGGAAGGGAGAGGGGGAAATCTAGTGGCATGCGTACATATTTATGGTCTATTTCATTATAAAATTCAAACAGTAACACTCCTCCCTCTCCACTAACCCACTTCCAGAAGAACAGCCTATTTACATTACTGCAGATCGCCTGAAAATCACATAAAAAGTGTAGTTACAGTGTTGCCAACCCAAATGGAAAAAAATCCCGAATTTGGCGAAAAAAAAATCCCAGGTACGGGAAAAAATCCCAGATCGTGTTTTTAAAATATGAACGGCCTTTTTTTTTTTTTTTTTTTTGTTTGCGAAGTATATATTCATTAAAATTGAAATTATAATTGAAAAATTTTATTAATTTTAGATTACACCTTACTGCAACTAAGGGAATTACTTTATATTTTATGTTGGATTAATATAAATTATAAAAAAATAATAAATAAATTAAAGATAAAATCAAGAGATTATTATTTCTATCCTTGGACAATAGTAAAATACATTAATGCAAAAATAATTCTAAAATTCAATTCAACAAACTTAACTACTTGTGTGGCTTTGCAGTTTGCTTTCCCAGGTAAGCGGTAAAAATGTAAACAGATTAAAAGAACGTCATTGTTACCAACTCAGAGACTTGACTAAATGGTGAACACTGAACAGGAAAAATTCGAAAAGAAAATTTAAAAGTGTAAAACATAAATCTAATTTGTTCAATCAAATTTTATGCGTAAAAACGCTATAAAGTTGAAAAAATCCCAGAAAAATAAGAAAAATCCCAGAAATCAAGAAATCCCAGAAAATCCCAGCATCTTTTCTAAAAATGTCGATAAATCCCTAGATCCTACGATTTATCCCTAGGGTTGGCAACCCTGTGTAGTTAACCTATTATTTTTGATAGTATGGTGGGATAATTTTTCATTTGGTTTTTAACTCATCAGTTGGACGTACGGTATAGCTTTATTTTCCCTCTAAAAATTATTTTTCGTTTTAACTGCTCGCTCTTTCATATGATACTATTATGCAAGACCTGCGACTTCTCGGTTATCCCACCACATTACACAGACCATATCACTCCTTCTCCCCTCCAACATCACTTATAAATGCTTATTTTAAATGTACATCTAGTTTACTCCTATCGCCAATAATCATTTATTTCAGGCTCCTCAAGCTTTGCTCGAATTTTCATCATCCCCTAGGTTTACTCTGTATTTATCAAATTCTAGGAATCATATTCTGACTCCTAATTGACTCTACATACGAAGTTTGAGCTTTCTAGGTCGATTCAGTGAAGACGCATGGAAGATTCGAGAAACTTCATAACTCAAAACATCCTCAAAAATCTGTTTTTTGCTCCAACTTTCCTCCGCATTCACTTGAGAAACTAAAATCTTAACATGTTGGTGTCCTCATCTCACTCTATCATGTGACATCAAGATTTATAATTTTGAATTTTTGAAGGTACCTTCAGCCTCCCTCAAAATTTGAGTTGACCATCATTTTGAGTGAATTGAAAATCTGAAAGAAGTATTTTTGAAAATTCATATGAACAATCTCGAATCTAATTTTGAGCGATTTTTATATGCAGTCGTTCGTGCTACGAAGTGGGCGAGGGAGGAAATTATTAAAAAAAAACTGGACTTCTGAAAAGCAACTTCATATGATACAAAACAGGCTCAGCTAAACATACGAATTGTTAGTGATAATATCTCTCTATATATTAAAATCAAAATGAAATCGGTTTTGAGATGCGCGCGCATCCTTGTTCTGAATAGCAGGTATAAAATGTATATAAAGGATAGCAGGTATACAAAGGAATAAAAGGTTGTAAATTTTAATAAAAGCCTTGTACATATACAACGTTCAAGTCATAAATTTGTTTTGAGTAGCAGGTATAAAAAGTATAAAGGATAGCAGGTATACAAAGGGAAAAAATGAGATAAATTTTAATAGAAATTTTGTACATGGGTAAGAGCAAGGGGAAGTTGTAAAATTGTTTAAAATGGTAGTATGCAAAGGTATAAAGTGGCGAGCCCATCCTGAAAGGAAGAACCCTTGGGGGGGGGGTAACAAGGAAGAATAAATTGGGTTGTGCAGTTTGGAATGTAGCAATACTTGTCTGATAAAATTACTTTCTTTTTTTTCATTTAATTTTTATTGCGAGCTCCGAAGGGGCGAGGAGCTACTAGTTTCTTTTATTGTTGTATTTATTTTCATTTTGAAAGCTTGATTTTTCAAAATGTTCAAATTTTTGGCTACGGTGAAATCACCTAAAAGGTGATTTCCAACAAAGAAAAAAAAATTGTTAATTTTTGAATTTTTATTTACTATTGAGAACTTATACGAGCCTCGGGAAACCTGCTCATGTTCACCTCATGTTTTTGTTTCCAACATCAACTGTGCGAATTAAAAACATAATTTTACCAGTTAAATTGACATTGATGTAAGACAGTGACGCGGGAACTCCGAGCTTGAATCTTGGCGTGGTCACGAATAATTTATCATTCCATAAGGCAATGGAAGTCGGTATACTGTTACCCATCGTATACAAACCATTCTCAATCATCAACTGCTTCTGAGTTTCGTTTTCAAAAACATATTCGATACGTTTCCAATTAAATATCTCCTTCATGCGAGTCCCCGCAGACTCGACATTCCACCACAGACTCGTCACAATTAACAACTCCCTGCGCGAATGGTGATAACGGTTTAGAACAAGCAAATCCTATTTTACATATTATCAGTAATTCTCACCGTAAAATCGTCATCGTAGCGTCGTAAAAATTACACCATCGTCCGCCTCCGGTTCACGTCTAGTGGCAAATGTCACTCGCCAACACGGTAATTTTCAGAATTAATCACGTTTTAATTATGGAAACCGCGTTACCATTCATAAATCTCCCATTTCCCGTCATTAATTTTATATTTAATTGCGTGTTCTATGGACTATTTACATATTTCAAAAGGCGCGTCACAGTTCGTCTGTTAATTTATCATAATTTGTCTTCGCTTGACGTGTTTGTTCGAGTTAATATTCCAACCCCTTTTGTCTTAATTTTTGCCCATCACGAGGACTGTGTTTTCGCGTAAACAACTCCAAGTGCGAGTACGTATCGACGATTAATTACACATTGTATTGTCCAAGGTGTCGATATCGTTTATCGAGCTTTGAAATCGTTCAATATCGATTTACTCCGAGCTGCTTCAGAAGTCAAACAGTTCTTGGACCAAGATGCTCAAAATAAGATAAAACTTCTTTCGCAATTCGTCAAAGATCAAGAAGAAAGCCAGAAAGCCAAGCTGAGTCGTAGATGCGACGATCCAGATTGGTTCGAAGGTATTTATAGTTTCGCTTTAAACCAAATCTTTCCATTTAAAGAGCTATCTAAAAGCAACTTTATTTTTAGATTTAGAAACCTACGCAGAAACCAAAGAAGATTTCATGCGTAAAAGAAGTCGCTCCAGAATACAGCGATATTTCTACACCACCAAAGATAGCATCAAAATCTCGCCCATCTATTGTGGTCACACAGAGGCTAAAAAGTACCTAGACGAATTGTTCAACGATTTCTACCGAAAACTTAAAAGCGACGACTTTTTTAGTTACTATTTCGATCGCACTCAAGTACCAAAATCTCTATGCGACAACAACGGTACGTTTCTCTGCCAAGGTCTCTGGAATAACGATCGTTGCTCTTACATTTCCAACGAAAACCTCACCGATCACCGAATAAATCCATACGTCAGTAAAGAATGCAGAGTTGTATTTTCAATGTGGAATTTAGACCACCGGATAGAAAGATCGAGACGAGTTATCCCAGCTATATTGCACGCTTCGGAGATATGTTGCACCAATAAAAAACCTTATAAGATTAATTCCGATTACTTTTACGAATTGCTTTTTACAACGAAAAATCTAAAATTAGTGCATATCGTGTGTCACGATAAAAACGAACATAAAACTGCCATTTGCGATCGTAAATCCTACGTCATAGAAGTATGTATTTCAAATCTTCATTCTTCACTTGAAAGCCTTACATTAATTTTTCTTTTTATTTTAGAATCCTGTTACAATTAAAGCAACTAAAGAGCGATATCGAGGACTCAGAAGTGTATTAAATAATGGAATCCCGTTGAAAAAAATCAAGGTGAGTTGCAGCTGTGAGGTATTTTACAAAGAGGGTGAACATGAAATGAAACGAAGCACGGTTATACGTAAATCGTGAACTTAACGATAATGTTGAACAACAATTGATGTGTTTGCAGAAGTGGTTGCAAAATAATAAATAAGGTTCAAAGTTTAAAAACTCAAATGTTAGCATACTTTCATGAGAAATTAATGAAACCAAAGTTGCAGACAATGAAATTTCCTGCAACCTTGTTCTCATACATTTTTCTTCACGACCCTTCATTCCTAAGATATTTGCAAAAAGTTAAAAAATTTCTGAAGTTCAAAAGTTCAACTTTCAGTGAAGGCAGTGCCAGCAAAGTACATTTTTCTCGTGTGTCGCACAAAAAAATAATCATGTGAGATTTATCTGCTGCCCTTCCCCCTCCCTCCTTCCATGTATTAAAATCACATTTTCCCGTGTGTCGCGCTGCGACATATGAATTTTCCCACGTGTAACATTTGCAACGCTTGTGACACAAAAATGCCGGCTATGAGTGAAGGGACTGACTCCAAAAACAATAGAACATCTACCCATCTCCCAAATTTGAAGTCAGTGTATCATGTTTTACTCGAGTTATCCTCGCAGAATAAAAACATCGAACTTCCAGAGAACAAAATGTACCAATTATTGGTCTCTTTACTTTGAGTTTATTTTTCCAGAGAACTATGAACTTTCGTGAAAATTGTATGAGAAACAAAGTTGTAGAGCTTGAAATTTGCAACGACGTTCTCGAGATATCGCTCATCGAATAAAACAGTGGCATAACCATTTTCGGGGAACAATTACGGAGGCTTTTTTTAATTTCAAATAATACAACGTTGAATAATACGTATAATTATTCTCATAACATATGAGAATTCAGATGCAATCTTATACCATTTGAAACTTGAAAACTGCCCCTTCAAAATTGTTCTCTAAAGATGTTCAATTCGAAAAAATTATTTTTTGAGTTACGTCACTGTTTTATTCGATGAGCGACATAAAAAAAACAAAAAAGCTTCAAAGTTCAAAAGCTCAACTTTCAGCGAATTTTCATGAAAAATTGATATAACCGAAGTTGTGAAGAATGAAATTTCCTACACATTTGTTCCTACATATTTTTTCGTTTAGACCCTTAATTTCTGAGATACTTGCAAAAAAAAAAAACGAAAAAGCTTGAAAGCTCTACTGTCAGCGGACAAATCGACTTCAAAAACAATAGATTTCTTTAGCTCAACTTCTTCTACCTATATTTCATATTTAGAGTCAGCCTGTCAATTTTTACTCAAGTTATCGTCGAAGAACAGAAATTAAACCAAAAAAGCAAAACGAACGAAAAAGAAAGCAAAAAAAAAACCAAAAAACTATAGTGAACACAAATTGATTTTACTGAAAGGTGAAGTACATTAAAAAAAATTTAAAAAGCTTCAAAGTTAAAAAGCTCAACTTTCAGTGAATTTTCATGGAAAATGAGTAGAACCAAAGTTGTAGAGAATGAGATTTCTTGCAAATTTGTTCCTATACATTTTTTCTTCATGACCCTTCATTCCCAAAAATTAAGTACTAAAACTATTTACGTACTAAATTAATGGGAAAAAAATTCTTCACTCTTAATTTTATGAAATATATGTATATATTTTTTTTTCTGCGCCATGTACAGCTCAGGGCTAGAGGCGCCTAAGAGAAAATTTTTTAAACTATTTTATATTTAGAGAAGAGGGTAAAGTTTACATGATTTGAGGAAAGATAAAAGGTTGATGATGTCTGGGGGACTGTTTGAAAAGATTTTCTCAGCGTTGGGGAGATATAGAGAACGTTGGATGCGGTATTTTGGGCAGTGTTTTAGTAGGTGTAGTGTGGAAATGGGAGTTAGACATGTGTCACAGGTAGGTATTGGCTGTTTGTTAAGAAGGTGAGCGTGAGTTAAGAGTGAATGGCCGGAACGCACCCTTGTCAGGATTACTTGATCTTTTCGGGAAAGTGTATTAGGAATGTTGAGTGGTTGGATGGAGGGTTGTATAGATTTTAATTTATTAGATTAAAGGGACTTGGTCCCAGTAGTCATGAAAAGATTCAAAGATGTAGGATTTGAGAGAGTTTTTCAGGTCTGTTAAGGGAACTGGGATATTAGGGATAGGTGACATAAGTAGGGATTTCTTAGCGAAGTTGTCGGCTTGATCGTTTTTAGGAATATTAGAGTGTGATGGTATCCAGCATAGGACAACGTCTATATCAATAGATGATGGAGTTTGAGCTATTTGCTGGGATATTGGATGTTGTTTTTTGGATTGGTAATTTTGTATGGAGAGTATTGCGGAAAGGGAATCGGTGAATATTAAGGTACTGTTGAGGGAGAAGTCTTGAATGTAGGTTAGAGATAGTTTTATTGCATAGAGTTCCATTGAGAGAATAGAAAAGTGAGAGGGAAGGGGGAAGGAAATATAGTTGTCTCTATGGACATTAGAGCAGCCTGTTCGATCTTTGGATTTAGATCCATCTGTATAAACGTGTTCGAAATGTGGATACTTGGTAAGGAGGAGGTTGAAGTTTTGTAGGAAAATGGTAGAGTTAGTAGAAGACTTTGGTAGTTCTGTTAAGGATAGGTCTAGAAGAGGTCGAAATGTAAGCCAAAGAGGGTTAAGATTTACTGGTGAATGATCAATGCGAATATCGTGAGAGATTATAGAATGTAGGAGTTGGGTGCTTTTATTGGGAGCGTTAATAGGTGATGAGAAGTGAAGTGGAGCTTGAAAGGTAGGATTTGCCAAGAGGTTGAGAATAGAAGCAGATGTGAGAAACTGTCTCCGGATTTCGAGGGGTGGCTCAATGGCATCACAGAGGAAGCTAGGTGTAGGAGTTGTGCGGAAGGCTCCTGTTGAGATTCTCAAACTTGTGGATGGTGTTTAATGAGTTTAGGCGGGATTTATTTGCAAATCCATAAATTGGTGCTCCATAATCAATGACTGAGTGGATAAGGGTTCGATAAAGTTTAAGGAGAGTATATTTATCTGAGCTGAGCCGTAGTTAGAATGAGACAGTTTTTTGAGGAGGTTAATCTTTGAGCACATTTTTGTTTAAGGTTTTGAATATGAGTTGACCAAGACAAAGTATTGTCAAAGGTAATTCCAAGATATTTAACAGTCTTTGAAATTGGTATATCGATGTTATTTAAAGAGACTTGTAAAGTTCGAGGGCATTTATAATGCTTACAGAAATGGATTGCTGTAGATTTTTCTAAGGAGATATTAAGTCCATTTCTCAGAGACCATGAGTACAGCTGATTTGTTGCTTGTTGGATAATGTTTGATCCAGCTTCTAGATTTTTACAGCTTATGAAAATACAGAGATCGTCTGCAAAGAGAGCTCTTGAAACAATAGGTGGTATGTTGTGGGAAGGATTGTTCTTCCGCAATAAAAAAAATTTATGCGCTAAAGATAATGCCCAATGAATACTACAGAATAAATCATGGTCATAAAAATTCTCTCTTATAATGGTAGGAAGCTACTTTGTACTTTTTATGCGATAGGGACTCGTTTTGCTCCCATCTCCTTCTCCATTGCAGA